>CAJQZN010035995.1:3049-24068 GCA_907164685.1 Colias eurytheme | reverse complement strand
GAAATTGGCCATAACATTTCTTTGTTCTTAGCACATCTCGCGACAAAACTTCACCAGAAAATAATCTGACGAAAACAGTTATCTCATACAATATGTCGTTGAGAATAATTACAAATTCATGCTTGTTCATACAACCGAAGCCTGAGTTAGCAAGTGAATAATTAACGAGAGGCGACCGGCATCCTGGACAACCGGGAAAGCGTTTTGTCAAACTCTTTAATTGTTTAGTTTTCATTTGGAGAGAGGAATGATAAAATTGTTTGTATAGAAAAGAAATGTCGCATTGGAACACCTGTTTAGTTATGTAATTAATCGAAGTAACAGCATATTATATTACTAAATAGTTACAAGTAATAGTTTTTCTAATCAGTATATTATTTATTCTAATTATTTATTTGTGTAGAATTTTTTTATATGATCCAACAGCCAGTAGAGGATGGTACCTAGTCTTAAGAATAACAGCTTGCTTTTGCTGAAGATAAAATAGGTTAATAATGTTATATATGTATAAGTATTAAGATATAAGACAAATCTATATATATGTATATATAAAACTCAAAGGTGACTGATATAGTGATCTATCAACGCACAGCCCAAACCACTGGAGTCTGGACGTATCGGGCTGGAATTTGGCATGCAGGTAGATGTTAGGACGTAGGCATCCGCTAAGAAAGGATTTCCCGAAATTCTTACGGTAACGGGGAAAAACGGGGATGCACGTACAAAGTCGTGGGCGGAAGCTAGTGTCATATATTATGTTTGTGTTATGTGAGTCTCAGACAAGGTCTCAGACGATCGTAAAATGTCATTGAACAAAGCTTACAAGTTGATTGCGTTACAGTCAACTGAGTGAGTGTCTAATATCAAATAATCAAATGTTAAGCTAATTTATTCAATTAATTTAGGGCTGATTGATGAGCTATCTAAATTGTGAAGGTTTTCAAGGAAATTTTGTTCATCCTATATTTCAATGTTTCCTACATCAGCTTGTAATATGCTGTGTGTTTCGTTAATTTAGTGTTTAAGAGGTAGATAAAATAAAAGAAAATAATAGAATAATAACATTATAATATTATATCACGTTAGTCAACATCGTTGTATTTTGAAGACTCAAAAAATCTCATAAAAAAAACAGTAGATGGTATTGTATCGCCCGCGTAGCATGACCGTAGCCAGTGTCCGTAGCCGTAGTCGAGCGTAGCACTGAAATAAAAATAGGACCGTGTTTTATTACCCACAAAATTGTCTGATTTGCTTGAGTTGTATCTTTGTACATTTACCAAAAAAAGTAATTCTTATTGAATTATATGGTTGCTCTACTTTTTATTTTATTAAAACATAAAGAGGTGAAATAACAGTATAGCAAAGACAAGGGAAATTATGAAATAAAACTCCACATTATATTTGATAAAAGACAATTATATTAAACTAGCGGTCCGCCCCGGCTTCGCCCGTGGTACATATTTCGCAATAAAAGGTAGCCTATGTTCTTTCTCAGGGTCTAAAGATTATCTGTGCCAAATTTCATCAAAATCGGTTCAGTAGTTTATGCGTGAAAACCATACATACATACATACAAACCTTTCCTCTTTATAATATTAGTATAGATTAGTATAGATAGATTAAAATTGAGTTAAAATAGAAATTGTAACAAGTAAATATTATAAATTCTTATTCTTTAGTAAAACTTATTACTTAAAATATTTTCGTCTACTGATTTTTACAACCAAATTATATGCAGCTAAAGAAATATTTTTGATGTAAATCAACATTATCAAACTAACAAAGATTCACGACTACACACTACATATTATAAATAGAATACACAATGGGCAATGGGCAAGCATTCCACAGACTATAAATTACGATGGCGGTAAATTAGCACAGATAATTAAATTACGCCGATGCTCCGCGTATTCCGGCCTCGCCCAAAACTGAATACACCTAATTAGAAACATCGGGGTAGTGACCATTATTTTTGGCTTATTGGGATAAATTATCTATATTAATATATAATATAATCTATACCACAGAATAATAACTAGTAGCTAGTCTATACTAATATTATACAGCTGAAGAGTTTGTTTGTTTGTTTGTTTGTTTGAGCGCGCTAATCTCAGGAACTACTGGTCTTACTGGCTATACATCATTACGCTAAGACCAACAGGAACGGAGCCACGCGAGTGAAACCGCAAAGCGCAGATAGTTTAAGATGTTTGAACACTTCAATACATTTGAATTATACTAATTTTATATTTTCATTTATTATGTATAGGAAATAGGGAGAGATGGCGGAACATAGTGAAGAGGGTTACATCTGCCCTCGATACCTCATGATTATCTGACAGACAAGACCTCTGACAAGAGTGATACGACAAAGAAGACATTTACGGGAAAAAACGACGTTAAAATATATTATTTATAAACGCTTGTATATTTTATTATTATTAGGTATCAATACTTTCTGTTCTTATAATAATTGTTATTTAACTAGGCAATGTGAATACATAAATGTATATCTATTAATGCTAAGATGTTGTAACACGTTTTTAAATATGAATGTATAAGTTTTAGGTAAAAAAATCTTTGAACAATTTAATGTCTAAATTATTTCTTGACTTTGATTCTACGTGACATTTCTTATTGAAGTGAAACTTCTTTATCGGGGTTGGAAAAAAATTTAGTGTAACATTTTTTCGTTACGCTTGACATTTTTCCGTTACGCGCCATTTTTTTCTTATCCCAACCACGCGTGATTCGACGTATTTCTGTAAAGTTGCATAATAACTAGTCTGGTCATAAGTTCTGTCATTATGTTAGATTTTCAAATATTTAATGTTAACCGCAAATTTCTTTTTCACATTCGATTTTTGATTATTTTACGCGTTAAAAAACGACACATTTTATTAGAATAACGTATTTGTTACAATGTAGTGGATGCAAAAAGAAGACAGAGTCGCTGTTCTCGCTCTGCATCGCAGCGGTTACGCGCCAAGAGAAATTTTCAGTTTGCTTTAAATTTTATAAAAAACACAGAGATTTTTATATTGCACTATAAAACGATTTAAGTAAGATTCAAGAGTAGAAGATAGGAATAGAAGTGGTCTTTGTCGTACTGGTTAGGGAGCCAGGTGCAAATTTGGTTAACTATTTCCTCTCAAGAGATAATTCGTCAGACGCATGAGAGTATAGTATTATAAAGCCTCGTGAACGTCAGCTGGCGCTCGGTTGGGGGGGTGAGCGGTTGTAGCCTCCCACGCACATAGGAAAAAAAATACATTCATTCATTCATTTCCTCTCAGCTAAAAATTTGTCAATTGTAGCTAACCCAATATCTCAACGAAAAAAAATAGTCAGCTGGTTACAACATGGTGTATTATACGTCAGCTGGTGTCTCGAACATGAAAGTTAAATTTAAAGAAAAATTTATTTTCCGTTATTTCCTCTCAAACAAAAATTTACCTGATGATAGCTTATATGTAACTGTGGATAAATATATATGTCAGCTGGCTGTATCTTGGTGGAAAAACCGTCAGCTGATACGGGAGGCTACAACCGCTCTTCCCCCCAACCGAGCTCCAGCTGACGTTCACGAGGCTTCATAATACTATACTTTGATGCATTTTACTAATTACCGCTTGAGAGGAACTTGGTCATAAAATCTGCTGCTGGCTCCCGGACCATACGATTTGGACGACAGCAGTGATAAATGCAGTAAAGGTGTGAATAAGAAAAATTCCGGTTCGAAATCGAAAACAGTTAGCACTACAGATGGGCCTTAGCAGTACCACAATTAAAAGGGTGTTGAACGAGGACCTAGGACTATAGGCTTATTGTAGAAAAACATCGCATTTTCTTAACACACGCCTGAAGATATTAAGACTGGATAAATGTCGCGCTTTACTTAAACGATACGCGAGAAAAATGTATCGTGAAATTCTGTTTTCAGATGAAAAAAATTTTACAGTGGAGGAGTGCTGCAACAAACAGAATATCAAAGTGTATACCCACAGTAGTGAAGAAGCGTGTTAACGTGTATTTCGAGTCCAACGAGGCCATCACCCCTTATCAGTAATGGTTTTCCTGGGAGTGTCTTATTTTAGCCTAACAGAGGTGTTTTTCTGTGAAAAGGGTGTGAAAATAAGTTCCAATGTTTTTACAAAATACGGTCCTGACAAACCTTGTGAATCCTCCTTCTCAGACCATGTTAAAAAATCAGCACTGGTTATTCCAGCAGGACTCAGCACCTGCCCACAAAGCCAAGAGTATCCAAAATTGGCTTGCCGCCCATCAGATTGACATCATTCGTCATGAAGATTGGACATCTTCTAGCCCGGACCTGAATCCTCTGGATTATAAAATCTGGTAATATTTAGAGGAGAGACTCTACGCTAAATCCCACCCAAATTTGGAGTCACTCAAAGCATCCATTATTAAAGTAGCTTCTGAAATAAACATGGACATGGTGCGTGCTGCGATAGACGACTGGCCGCGGAGGTTGAAAGCTTGTATTAGCTGTAATTTTTATACGAAATTATTAAATAATATGTAAGCTTTATTGCCACATATAAAACAATAAATATATAAAAGTAACTTTTTGTTTATTCAATAAAACATATGTGACAGAACTTATGACCAGACTAGGTATAGTAAATTATTTTTTGAAAAATAAGGTCATAAAGAGTTTCACTTCTTACGTGTGTACTGCAATTAATAACCAAATTAAAATCTTATTTATAAAATTTAATAATTTATCTATCGTATCTACAATCTATGGTCACTGTACTAACTAATTACTCGCGTGAATATTAAACAGGCCCGTGAGTCGCCGACACCTACACCTACTTAGGTACTTTTTGTCATTACTTTTCCTTTTCATTTTATTGCTCCTTTGTTTTTGTACTTTCGTTGGATAATTCGTAATTGGATATTTCATATTGTAAAATATTCAGGGAAGTTTTATTTGGATGTTCTTTTTTTACTTACTCAGTTGTAATTTTCGTTTGAGTTACTACGTAGTAATAATACCTCAATGAGCGTGGATTCTTTATAATATAATATGTAAAATTATTAACAGTTTATGATAATTTTGTAATCATATCTTGAAACTCAAAAAAAAAAAAACTGTGATTAGGTACAAAATTGGTTGATTGATAAATGAAATATAACTGAATGAATATCAATAATTTAGAACAGGGGATCTCACGTAAGGAAAGCGCATAGAAATGAAGCAAGTAGTGGGGAAGACAATACATTATGTAGGTATAAAAATCTAAACAAACTTAAAAGTAAAATCACAGAGGCAATTAAACTAGCCTTCCATATTCATTTATCACACAAAGTGGTGATTTGTTAGTGTTTCCATACTAATCAATCATGTGAACGGTAACTCGGTTAAAACAATACGTATATCATTCAACAAACAATTCAATTTGTAGCTTTGATACTAACTTTGAACATTGATGAATTATTGTAGTGATTTCTATTTTTGAAATAGATACGTGTAGTTAATGGGGCTTTTGTTTCACTGCAATAAAAGGAAAAAGGAAATTAAAGGAATTCATGAAAATATCAATAAATTAACATTGGATTTGTATACATAACTTGACTAAAATAATTATTATTATACTGATAAAACAAGAAATAGTGTACTAAATGTTCATATAATTTAACTGTACCTATATATTCCATTTACATAGTCCCTAGTCCCTACATGATCTTACATAATATATTTGAGTAAATAAAGTTGCAATATGTTAACATCAAACGGGATCGGAATAGATCTTGTAAGATAAGACGAGAGGGTTATTGGTCTAACCTTTAGCACAGATAACATTATACTAATGCTGGTTTTTAGCTACATCGCACTCTGGGTGGGCGTGGCATGATACATTTGGAGTTATTGTATAAATTATTGTAAAATGCATTGGTATAGTAAGTACCTAGTTCCACAATGTGAAGAAATGTGTTAACTATTTGCGTAAAAAGTTAAATTTTCATGAAATAATTCATCACATATTCATTGCTGATAAAAATGATGAAATATAGAGCAACTTATCGGGTACAAGAATAGCATAATAGGTAATATGATTAACGTATGATGAAATATAAATGCAACAATGCCGATTGATAAGTCAAATTGTTTACCAATTTTGAAACCACAAAAGTGCTAAATTATTAACTAAGTTTATTTAAAAATGTCTTCATGTTTGCCTAATTTGGTTAAGCATTTTTCAACCATTTTCTTACAATAATTAATATCATATTTTGAAATCACAATAATAATAATGAAAGGTGAACTATTCCTCTTCTTAAAAAATGTCGCAAAACAAAACTGCACTTACAACGCGGCTTAATCGTTCTATGTTGTATCGCTTCAACCACTGAACAAAGCTGGTCATTGTACATTAAAATGTCGCAGCGTGGAACAAAGGAATATGGGAACAGGGTTGCCGAAAGCTTAATAATTCGGTTGCTGCATCGGGCCAAGGCCAGCGCGCCGCTCGATACTCATCTCGACTCACCTGGCTGTGACTACGCCTTTCAGTTACCCGTATTTTACTGATATTAGTCATAGTGAACAAGTAAGTATATTTTAATTCAGTTTGGATAAATAAGCAGATGCACTTATTCGTTTAATATTAATTTAGTTTATACTAGCTTTCCGCCCGCGGCTACGCCCGCGTTGTTTAAAACCTAATAAATTATATACTAAAACCTTCCTCCTGAATCAATCTATTTATTAAAAAAAAACGCATCAAAATCCGTTGCGTAGTTATAAAGATTTAAAAGCATACAAAGGGACATAGGGATTGAGAAAGCGACTTTGTTTTATACTATGTACTATGTAGTGATGGTAAATTTAGGACATGTCGGGGAGAGGATAGAAAATAAGTCCACAAATGTATTGTTTGTTTAATTAGGTTAAGATAATTAAGTTTCATTTTATATTATTACGGAATTAATTGCTGAATATTAAAATTATAACTTTATAATTTTAATATTCAGCAATTAATTCCGTAATAATATAAAAAGAGACTGAGACTTCAAATAAGTGAATCAATTAATAACTTTTTTTATCAATAAACCAAATAATTAAACTTTAATCACGCGAATCAACGCAACTGTATTGTATAGGTAAACCAGAATCTGATGGCAAATTGGGAAATCAAAATTTTGAGTGTGCAACCCTAGGGAAAATGGACTGAACGTACTTGATACTGCTTATTTTTTATTTTGTCCTCGACATCATTTGTCACATTACAAGTGAACAATACTGTACTTAATAATGAGATATCCACTTAATATTATGTAGGTACATACTTACATGTATAATATACATATTACTTTTATCTATGTAATACATATTATTTACACATACCTATATTTGTATATTCATTATCATTATGCCATGTAAAAATATGGATGTAATGATAATGCAGATCAAAACTAGATTGATAATCATTTTTTATAAAATAAAATAAAAACAAAATAAAACTATGTATGTTTATTTTCGTAAGTATTAAAGATACACACATTATAAAATTGACTTTGACAGCTTGGACTTGACGAATAGCCGTATTGGAAACTCCTGTAATAAGTTTTCATAAAATTATATTGTAATCAACAAACAATATTATAGATACCTACTTATAATATTTTTTATTTTAAGTATCCAAACGGGTAAGTCCAATTTACCTATAAAATATTCAAAATTGAAAATTGTGATGTGTTTGACCCTTCTGCATCGAATGTTTTTCTATACACATTATAAACAACACCTCTTGCTTGTGTTCGCAGCGGCTTTTTCGACATTTTCGAAGATTTTTTAGACAAAATCCTAAAAATTATTCATCAATTGCAAAGAAGACAAATAATTTGACAACCAATTTGATAGTTGTCAAATAAAATTGCCATATGAAAATCTTTTATTTCGTAAATATAAATATGCCATCAGATTCTGGTAGACCTATATGCGTATTTAATTTCAAAAATAATTGCGTGACGGTTTAATTTCAATACAAAATCATTCAAGTAACGTTTTAAGGCTTTGTCAGACAGGACGCGTACTTAGCGCGCGTCAGAGCGTTAAGTTGACGCCGCGATATGACGCTAAGATGTGTTCTACTACCATCGTAGAATACCGTCAAACAGAGCGCCGGCGCTAGCAGTACGCAACGTTCTGTCGCGGCGTTAGGACGCTTTAACGTCGGGTGTTGTATTTTTTTACAAATTTTACTTTAGCGTCGGAGTTAATAGGCGTAAAATAATAATAAAATACTGCATAATGACCGAAAATTTGATAGAATTGGTTAGAAAATATCCATGCGAAGGATAGTTCATATAAACTATAAAGATATATCAATGAAGGCAAAATCGGAGAAGAAATTAATGAAACTGGTAAGTAAAAAATTCTTCCGACTCCGGAGTTAATATCGCTGTACCTTGTTTTGTTCGTAAGTAATAATTATGTAAACAACATGCAGCTTTAATAATATCAATTGCTGTGTCCTAACGCGCGCTAAAGCGTTCTGTTTGACGAAGCCTCGCGCGACGTTAAAACAGGACGCTGCAGCGCTACTACGCAGCGCTAAAATACGCGTCCTATCTGACAAAGCCTTAAAGGACTGTTGCACGGCTACGGTTGCCATAGCAACGGGGTTGGTTCGATCCCGTCACATGCTTGATTCACATTACGATTCACTAATGCATCGGAATTAGTTTGTCGTAGTGAAGATGTTTATCACTTTGCGTTAACTTTGAAGTTTCTGAACATCAATATTGGTGGGTATTCTGTGAGTCATACTTACATTGGGTTGTTGAATTCCATAATGTACCTAAGATGAAAGGTACATGTAGCAAATCTACTAGTAACCGATAAAGATAAGAATAAAAAAAAATAATAAGACTAAGAGTTTGTTTGCTCAAACGCGCTAATCTCAGAAACTACTGGACCGTTTTAAATAATATTTTGTCGTTCTGGTATAACACAAGCGAAAGCTTAGTATAGGATCAGATCGTGCCGTGTCTGAAAATTGCCCTGAAATATTTTAAATTTTAAATATTTATATTTAACTTATTTAACCAGTTACGTCTATATAGTAACAAATATCTGCGTTCAATATTATTATAACGTCATAAAGTAAAGTTTATCTAAAAGATATTATCGTCGATAGCTTAGATAATTCAATGAACTTATCGAACCCAATCTCTTTGTGTACTTCCGGACGAGAGCTTCCATCAAGACATCAAAACATTCTAATTAGCTCTTTGATCGTAATTGCCATCCGTAATTTGATTATCAGTTTATTACTCAAAAAATGGCTTGCTTTTATGCCAGTACATAATAAAATAAGTAACACATTTTTACAATAAAATGTAAAATTTTGCGATGTTGAATGAATGAATAAATGAATGAATGAAATGTGATTATTGGAATATGAGATAAAGCATATTAATAGCGGTTTTTAATAAAGAGAACCTTCAATTAATTGTATTGTTATAGGTACATTTAACGTAAACCTATCTTAATATTAATTATCACAATAGAACAAATTAGTACAATCATTTCTATTTTCTTTTTATTATATGTACTAGCGACCCGCCCCGGCTTCGCACGGGTGCAATGCTGATACTAAATACACTACAGAAAAATTGTGAACGTTGTATAGGTATAAAAATATAGCGGCCCGCTCCGGCATCGCACGGGTATAAAATACATAGCCGGGCGGCCGCAAACGCTACGTCCTGCAATTTTTAAATCTGTAATATCTTCGAAAATATTCACTTAAATCATACGGTGTAAAGGGCCATATAGATCTTTATTAAATGAACAATGTATCCATGGTATTTAATTGGTTAAGGATTAATGCTGTATTGGTTAAAATCGCTTCGAAAATTAGCCATTATTTGTCGTAAAAAGTAAATGACAAAAAAAAGTTATTGTGGGTTATCCATAAGAGATAGACATATAACATCGCGGACTTTTCTGTAGACCTTTTCAATGTGTACAATACTTAGTACATTATTTTGATAAAACTCGTAGGGTTCAGCCTGCGTTTGCAATGTAAGCGGAATAAATGTAATTTTTTACGACATCACATTAGAAACCTCAAAAATAACAGTACTTCTCCACTACTTAATGGATCTTATTATACATATAAACCTTCCTCTTGAATCACTCTATCTATTAAAAAAAACCGCATCAAAATCCGTTGCGTAGTTTCAAAGATTTAAGCGTACAAAGGGACATAGGGACATAGGGACAGGGAAAGCGACTTTGTTTTATACTATGTAGTGACTACAAAAAATTTACCTAATTGATCTTGAACATAACTGCAATTCGACTCGTAAACCAATTTCCCGTGCGGGGGGGTGCGAGGTAACGAGGTGGGGGGAGGGGGAGCGCGGCCCGACATTGACCTGCGTCATTCATCCCACTGCCTCGCCCCACGCAGGCTCTATGGATGCGCTCTGCTCACGTTATTGACTTTGGCTGCTGCGTGTTTCTTGTATGCGCTTACCTGCATTTATTGATTGATTGTAATTTATTGGTAATCCAATTCGTTAGTATGATTGAAGAATGACTAGCTGATTTGAGACACATTCTGCCATATTCAATTAGGGGAATGAAAAATAGTTTACGAACATGTCGCAATCCTACAGAATATTAACAAAAACTTAATAAAAGTCGGTCAAGCCTTTTCGGAAGCTTTTCTTTTACACAAAGGCAACAATAGCTGAATCTAATATCACTACTTTACAAGCTTACTATAATATCTACGAACGTATGTGAGTAAAACTATATCCCAGAAATAGTATAAAATAAAAATAACAATAACAAAACTAGTTATGCCTTCTTCCCTAAGAATATAATAACTAGGGATGTAACGATACATGATTTTGCCGATACGATACCGATACCGATATTTGTAGTAATGTATCGGCGATACCGATACCGATACCGATATCGATGGCTTGGTAGAAAAATAAATAGTGAATTATGCATAAAAAGTTACCAACATTTAACAGAGACAACTGTTAATCGTATTCTTTTAAATAAAAATGCCAAATCAAAAAACAACAAAACCATTTATTTTAGTATTATTATTTTACGAAGTCAGTTAAACTTTAAGTAATACACATACAATCAGTACCTAATAAAAGTTTACTATTGGTAGAGTTTTTTCAGAAAACAAAGTGCGCACGCGCGGGCGGCCTCCCGCATCGTTCATTGGGTGCGGGTTTTTGAATTATTTGATATCAAAAAAATTGGTTGTTTGTAAAGTAGGTTTACGATCGAGATGTTTACGTGATAACATAATGCAGTGGCAGCGCTCGAGATGAAACGGGAGATCGGTCCGTCTCTCTCTCGTTATACCTGCGATCGCGCTCGTGAGGTTTTGGTGTGACACAAATTTATGAACATGTCACCCGACTAAAACGATTTTAAAAACGTTATCACGTTAAAAATTAAAAAAATTCAAAATTATTTATTTCTTTCCTTTACATAAACAAATTTGTGATTGGAACACTCCTAGTAAGCAAATAAAATGCTTGTGCAGGAGGTTCCGCTCTTCCTTAACACTATTACAGAAACAGAAATAAAACAATATGAATGAATACAATGCAAAAACATAAAAGAAAAGAAAGAATTTAATAAAAAAATATCGGTATCGGTTGATTTATTATCGGCGATACCGATATATCGGCTTGCCGATATATCGGCCGATATATCGGTATCGGTATCGGTATCTTTACATCCCTAATAATAACCTCCATTGCAGAAACTAAATTTGCCCATTATAATAACAGTTTTCGCTCACAGAATCCATAAAAGAAAAGTACCACGTATATCTCTGTACAACATTGTTAGCACTAAGTCTATTGGGATTAATCTGCTTTAGTAATTATCTGTCTAATCACGTTCTAACAGTGAGATTGGTGATTTTTTAATCCCCTTGCCTCTGCTTTCTGTTAAATGACATTTTTTGCTCCATTTGCAAGTAGTAGGTAGAGGAAATAAAATGCCTATTTATTTCCTGCACCTTTAATTTATCCACCTGTATTATTAGGTAGTGTTTGTCCACATTTTCTCTTGAAGAAAATCTATACTAATATTATTATAAAGCTGAAGAGTTTGTTTGTTTGTTTGTTTGTTTGAACGCGCTAATCTCGGGAACTACTGGTCCGATTTGAAAAATTCTTTCGGTGTTAGATAGCCCATTTATCGAGGAAGGTTATAGGCTATTATCATCACGCTACGACCAACAGGGGTGGAGCCACGGGGGTGAAAACACGCGGAGCAGCTAGTAAAAAATAATTGGTAAAGATTTTGAGTTTAAAATTATAAATTAAATATTAATTAACGGTAGATAATACACGTACTGTCTTTTCTTCACCTAATATTGGTATTGGACTTTGGTCATAGTATGCTGTACCTAACTACTACCTAGTTACTTTTATTTTATAATCTTGTTAATTATATAAATCTTGTTAATGACATGCATTTTTTGTAAAATTCTAACCAACAGCTTATAAACTTTCACATGAAACTGTTACTAAGCCTTGATAGATTTAAACTAAACCCATTTGTCGCTTGAACAATATGCATGACGTTATGCATGTCAAGCAGCATGAACGTCTAGAAAAGCGAAGCGGAAATTGGTCTGTAACAATTTTATCTCTGCGGCGGAAACGGGCGAGCGGAAATAAACATTTTTCCAGCTCTCAGAACCCGTTTAATTTCATTGAGCCACTTTAATATTCCGCCGCTCAATTCGTTTGATGGACTTTGCTATATTTTAAACTGGAGTTTCGGCTTTCGGGGAATTAATGCAATTTCTAACCGGTTAAAGCTGGTTTGGAAAGAGCAAAGTAATCGGTTATTTGCATGAGAATTTGTTTTTTTTTGCTCTTTTTATATTTGACTGCCGTTATCTATTTAATAGTTCACAGAATGTATCTTTTTGCTATAAAATAATTACTTTATATGCCTTCATTAGTTAGTTTAAGTTAACAAGACCATGAGTTAAGAATTTAACTAAACAAGACATTTGAAAAAAATTTAACTATTGACCACGTTTATCGGCGATGAATAAGATAGAAGGAAGGAAAGTTCTCGAACTTTACATATTACATTAGTAAAGCCATGTCTAAATCGAGTGAAAAATTATTTCTACCTATGTCGATCTTGACGAGATGTTTGTAGGTTCACAAAACCCTTTTATCCAACCTTTTTTACAACATCCTAAACAAACCCTGTCACGTTAAAAATACTTGGTCTTTTACCAATGTCCTTCTGTGTACGTGATGTTCAATTGTAAGTATCACATTACATAACAGATATTATACAATTTAAGAGGTATATTTGGAAGAAAAATAACATGGCTTGAACGATTTTTATGAATCTTATTGTTAACTGTTAAGTAAGTCGGGGTGGGAATGGGCCCAGCTGTTTATATTTTTAAATGAAACAATTCATAGATAACAGTAAGTAGATAATAATTATATAATTAAAGTTTTAAGCTGGTAATATTATTAGGTAACTTTATTTTACATTGTCACGTCATATTATCGATAAGTAAGAACAGTAAAACCATAGAACCGTGTTGATAAAATTACATTTTAATCACGTGTAGGTAAGCATCAGATATATTACTAGCTATACGTAATATTGTTATAATGAAATTAATAGTACCTATCGCAGTTTTTCGCACTTTATATTTAGTAAAAGATTATTTCTTTTTCTTTGAAAATATTGAAACGTTTGATCATAAATTGCTAAATTTGGCCGTCGCGTCGTTTCGTCGTCCCGTTTGTACGCTTTTGCCCGATGACTCAGCAAAGCGGAAAGTTCTCTACGAACTTCCAGAAAAATTATAAAACCAACTGTTTAAAACAGATAATATAATTGAAACATCTAGAAGAATTGACTAGTGTCTGCATTGGCCAGGTTTTGTCATAGTGCGACGCGCTGCGTATTTTTAATGTAATCGGATTATAGGAGCTCATTGGTGTTTTACTACTCTCCACTTATACAACCATCAATGTGCTATAACTTGTATAAGAATGAATTATTCACGTGTACGAATATAAATAGAATTTGTGAAGATAAAATTAGATGTGGTTACCCAATTGTTGTCTGTATTTTTTATAATTCAAGAAGATGCCTGTATTTCAAAAGAGACTTGGATTTCTTCAAGCTTTCACTGCACTTGTGGTAGAAAATTCTGGAAAACGTAAATAATGTTAGCTTATGTTATGAATAAATGTTTGAGTTTGAGTTCAGCAAAGGATTGAATCATGTGTTAGCCCGCTGTAGAAAGGTCCTTTTGAAACACCTAAATTTAACGTAAGGCGGAGAATGCAAACTCAAACAAAGATTTATCAGTTAGTTAACCTTTAAGTATGGACGTCATTTTTTCTTAACACTACTGCGGACGTGGAGTCTCACAGGCTCCTATATGTACATACTTTTTTTTTGAGAATTTGATATAAGGTTGCTTTAAAGCTGATTGGATATTGAATTTAAGGGATTTAGCAATAAAATAACGTGCTTATGTAATCAACTTTTATTAAAAAAAATATAGAAATGTAAAAAATAAAAAATCGTGACACTTTTAAGTCTAAATTTACTTAGGCTACATTTTTAGATATTAAAAACAGCCAAACTTATGACTATAACAAAATGAGTCTTTTTTTCTTAAAATATAATATATAAGGAACCAAAAACACAAAATACCTACTTCAGGTAACTAATACAAAAAATTTTGACAACGGTCTAATAACGCTAATTTATTGGCAGTCAGTGCACAAAGGTCTAGAACATTGGGGACACACAGGTTTCTTGCACCCAACACAAACATAGGTAGTTATCCTATGTTTTTTCGCGGGACAGATTCTACATGCTCTTCTGGACCCTTGAATGGTTTCTTGATCCTGGACACCTTCTGTAACCATATCATTACCTAAAAAGCGATTCATAGTCAACCTCAGTTCTCTTGGCAATGAAGTATTTATAACACGTCTTTGCACATGAGTCACTACAAGCACGAGTGCTAGTTTTTTTTTTAAATCTCCTCTTTCCACAGCTTTTGGAACTGTCCGATTCTTCTCCTAGGACCTGGTCCGGTTCCCGGTCCTGATCTTGGTCCTGATCTTGGTCCTGATCATGGTCCTGATCTTGGTCCTGATCTTCATCACTGTCACTCTCATGATTTTGTATTAGTTCGGACTCCAATATAAAAAAAAACCTTCAATATTCTCTTCATTGTCAGACTAATCCGTAGCTAACAACTCACTCACTTTTTGTTCGAAAGTTGGATCAACGACACGGAATTTTTTTGCGCAGGGCCCTGAACAGAAGTCGTAGACGGTAGTTTTGATGAAAAATTACCGGCATTATTTATAATTTGATATTCTGTACTACAAAATCTGAAACAAACATAATCGCCCTTATAAAATATATTATATGACAACAATGGACGTGTAGCCTGACAGGCTCCAGTCCATTTTTGGATGGTTATTACTCACGTAATATTCACCGGACGACACAACCTCCTCCCTCGTTGGTAGTTTGGCAACTAAAACAAAAGCTACTGAGCCGCTCAATCCCGGGGAGTGGGGGGAAATAGGTGAAACTATGAAAACGTAAACATTGAGTAGCCTGTGAGACTCCACGTCCATACTTAAAGGTTAAGTAGGTACCTATATTTCAATAGGTACTTTATGGATCATTTTTCACATATTATTATTAGTCACCACCTCTTCCGCAAACAGTATCAAGTTATCAACCGGCACGTTCCAATTACAACGATCATCTAGGTATAGTCTATACTAATATTATAAAACTGAAGAGTTTGTTTGAACGCGCTAATCTCAGAAACTATTTCGGTGTAGATAACCCATTTATCGAGTGTTGGCGACATAGATTGGATATTTATAATCTGTGCAACTTACAGAGCCACCTGGCAACACTGTTATTCGGGAAGACATCTTTGATTTACATTTTACACGGCATTCTATACAATCCTTTCTGTTAATTACTATTTTACAATTGTTACATTAATAAAGTACATACGAGAGAATTATTACTTTCTATTATCCTACAACCCGACATACATAACATCGAGGAAGGCTATATTATATCATTAAGCTATGACAAACAAGAGCGGAGCCACGGGTGAAACCATGGGGCGCAGCTTTTATAAATTTATAACGATCATACACATTCAAATTCGAGCTTACCAAAACTGTCATAATTAACATCCATTTCTATCGCGATGGATCCCGCGTCACCTTGAAGGCCAAGCCTGGAAGGTCGCAGTGTCAGCCGCTGCCGACTTGCGACGTCGCAGCTTTACACCGCATTAGGCATTTACTATTTTTACTTCTCCGTCTATTTGTGGAACGTTTATTTGATAATGCAACTTTGTTACGGCGATTATCATTTTTTTAAACAATAATATCTACACATTATAAGCTGATAAGGTAAAAGTGAATGAAAAAGTGATCAAAGCAAGATGCAGGACATACCTAAGTACCTAATTAATGATAAAATACGGGGGAATACAGGAGTCTCTAAATCTAGAGTCTACCTAAATGACTGATGAATTAATTCTTATCTACGTAGGTATAGTTACTTAGGTAGGTACCTATAGAGATTTCTTTGCAAATCTTTTGATGATTATTATTACTCAAGTCAAGATGATATAAAACATATTTATGAGGAGTTAATTATGTTTGAGTTAGATATAATCAGAGAAAGACAAAAATCTTGTTCCACATTTAAAAATGAAAATTTCGCTTGAATGGTTTCTACGGGTCGGAAGGAAAGAAATGTAGGTCAATTAATAAATGAATGTATTCAAAATGATACTTATCTAAGCCTTTTGTAACGTCGTACTCCCGACCGGTCACAACACAGAACAAATATACTCTAGGGAGGGTCACAAAATGTAAATGTGACCTAATTCGTGCCGCCGCATATTCGACTCCAATAATTATAAATTAACAACGCTTAAACACAACAAAAGTACAATATAAATGTTTAAACATGAGCGAAACTTACAAATACAAAAAAGGGGATTATTAGAAGTTTAATAAAGAATAGAAAAATAGTAAACATTGAATTGAAGGTATTTTATAAAATTATATCACGTCTTTTCAACTTTGGCCAACAGCGCCATCTAGCAAACGACAATGGAAAATCTATTGCATGAACTTTCTGAAACCAATATAAAAACGAAGTACCTACCTTGTATGTTTTTTTGAGTTAAATATAATTAAAATAACGTTTTTTTAAATTTAATCTAAAATAACGTTTTTTTAAAGAACGATCATTATTTAAAAACAATTTATTTATCAATTTTTATTATTATTGACACCTGATTTTTCAACGTAGACACACCCGATGAAATGTCAAAACGGTCAATGTGTCAGATTTGGCCTTCGCCCTTCAATTTTCGAGGATTCTCTTGCATTTCGGGGAGGTTTTGCAATGTTCAAGTGAAGTGATAAATAATTCTAAATAAATGCTGTGACATCTGTTAAATGAGCTCGTGTTAAAATGACATCGAGAAGCAAAAATGCTGTTCGCAGCTACGAGACAGACATCGAAAAGAGCAGGGAAGAGTCCAATTGGAAGAAGGCAGTGGAATTGGCCCAGCAGCTCAAGGCTAGGTCTCCACAACACGGTACGTAATGTTGCTACACCTTCTTAATTAGTTTTAATTTAATAAACCGTCCAGAATTCAATTTCAATGTAGTTCATGTGCTGTAAGTGAGCGAATTGTGCTTGTAATAGCATTTATACATTTTACGAGCAATGGAACCGATGTACTCTGTTTTTGTGTTGATTTTCTGTTTATAACCAGTTAACAAATAATGGACTTTGCACATTAAATTTAATACATATGTATTCAATGTTGTAATAAATATTGAATCATGCAAAAGTACAGAGCTTCTACTAGCAATTTTAAATAATTGTAGCTTTAAACATTACATTTTACATTTGCTTATGGAATAATTATGTTTATTGTTATTATAATACAAACTTAATTGTTTTGTCTGTTTGGTGTACTTATCTGTTTCTAGATCTCGTACAAACTGAAATGGCAAATTAACTGTATACTTAACTATAACTAACATTATATTTATTATGTTACGTTTTGGGAAAATAAACTAAATCTATGTACATAGCATTTTTTGTAGTAAGGTCGTATGTTACATAATGATAGGTGTTTGAAAATCTATGTATTAAAAATGTCTCATTTGTATGTGCCATAAATATTAAAATTAATGATATTACGTTTAATAATAATAATGTTTGTGTGCTTAAGCATAAAATTAAAATATTGGATATATTCATAGTTAAAGAAGTTTGTATGACGGAACTCCAGCCATTTAGCAAAAAGTTGAAAATTCGATACTTCATATTATTTATTTTAGTGAGATGTGGTAACATAAACATAATAAAATTCAAGAAACATTAAACATTATTTTTATATGTACTTGTAAAAGTGATCCTTTGCGATTAATAAATAGCTTTTACATCAAAAGTACAGATGCTTAATTTTATTTATTTTGACATTCCTTTATACAAATATAATTTATTATTGCAGAGAGCCTAGCCCACTTCCTCATCGGGGAAGGAAAGCTAGAAGCCTATCTGGACGAATGGCCGCCCATAAAAGAAAACATAGAGCGAGCGCAGAGAGAGCTCTCCGATCCAAAAGGCTACTTGACATTAGCGACAGATGAGGCTGGCAAGAAGGCCGGCGTGGCGTTAGACGCTCATCTGCTGCTCGGCAAGTTGCACTTTGCATGTGGGTCTTATGACAATGCATTGAAACATTATAAGCATGCGGAATTGAACACTTTGACAGAGAAAGAGCTGCCTGTGTAAGTGATTTCATATATTCTTTGTGTAGATTTAAAAAAATATAAAAATATGTTTTAGTTATAAAAGTAAAAAATAATGTCACTATTAAAAGTAAGCCTTACTTTTTAGAAACTGGCATTTCACTCACGACTTTGCCTGTTTATTCTAAAACTAAACATATTACATAGTAAAGCCTGAGAGAACCATGCTAACCATTATTGAATAAATGGGTCCTGTTGTTTTTGAGTTTATCGCAAACAGGTAGACAGATTCAGAAAAATATCTATTATGTAAAGATTTAGAAGATTCTTGAAATAGAATACCTTTGATTTACTTGTCTAGAATTCTATTTTTGCTTCAAAAACAAACATTAACACCTGCTTGATACATAAACATTTTTATAGCCCATTAACATGTTGCTTTCAAAGGTGTTCTATGCTACTTCATTGGAAAAAAACAATGCAATTTTATTTTCATTTTAAGTAAACATAAAATGGTTTAAAATAACTAAAAGAATGTCACCTTCATAATAATTTCTATTGTTGTGATATATTATTTTTAAGTATTTGGATGTATTTGAATTCTTAAAGTGTAGGGTTGAAACTCAAGTAACAAGTACCATTTTAAAATACATCAAATTTTTATAGCCAACTAGATTTCCGCCCGCCGCTTCGCCCGCGTTTTCAAAGGAAAACCCGCATAGTTCCCGTTCCCGTGGGATTTCCGGGATAAAACCTATCCTATGTGTTAATCCAAGTTACCCTCTATATGTGTGCTAAATTTCATTGTAATCGGTTCAGTAGTTTTTACGTGAAAGAGTAACAAACATCCATACATCCATACATCCATACAAACTTTTTTACTACCACTAATTGAAGCTTACAATTATTTCCACCAATAATGTGCGAGGAATGTGTTTGTAAGTAACCAATCATATCGCTTAATTCAGTTTGAAGCTAGAAGCTATACTATTGGTTATTTACAAACATTTGCATATATTATTACATATATTCCTCGCACATTATTGGTGGAAAGCACCCTTATTTGTCTTTATCGAAGCATTGCTTGTATATAAGCTAATAACATTTAATATGTGAAGGCTACTCTTATTACTTACTTAAGGCTATATTAAACTGTATGCTTTGTTGAGTCACGTTCGCGTGTACTCGATGACGTCATAACTTGATTTAAACGATGACATTACATTAAATATATATTACTCTTTGTATGAAAACATGTGTCAGTTAATTTCATTTTATATATTATGTTTAAGTACATATATTAAACAGGGTATCTTGTTATTTTATTAATGGTACCCCTCATATAAATGAAACATAAAAAAAATGAAGATTACTAGGCGAGATTCAAATTTTCGAATTTATACTAAGTATTCTTTAATTTTTTTTTCGCATTTATAAAGCATTGGAGTGCTATAGAATTAAATAACAAACCCTGATGTAATTAATGAACAGATGAATTTAACCAACTTGTTCATAGTCATAACAAATTTACATAGTACTATGTATCTATCTATTTATTTTCTTTTTCAGCCGAAGTCTTCGAATAGTAGCCGAGTCGTACGCGATAAAGGGATTATGCTTAGAACAGACTACATTACCAGCAGCTACAAGTCGATACAAACAAGCCGAGAAAGAATCTGAGTTGGTAAGATATAGTTTTTATTTATGTAGTTACTTAATAAGTTATGGATAAATTTAACTGTTTTTGCATTCAACTAACTGGCAAACAAGCTAAAAACTGGGTAAATCTATACTAATATTATAAAGCTAAAGAGATTGTTTGTTTGTTTGAACGCACTTATCTCAATAACTACTGGTCCGATTTTGAATAATTCTTTCAGTGTTAGATAGCCCCTTTATTGAGAAAGGCTATATATCATCACGCTAAGACCAACAGGAGCGGAGCAATGCGGGTGAAACCGCGGGGCAAAGCTAGTACGTAATAATCTAAATTATTTTCAGATACGCAGTTTCGAACTAGCCTCAGACCTTACCCTACTATACCTACAACGCGCGTCGAACGCCCGCGCGGGCGCGACGCTCGAAACCGCGCTACAGAGGGCGCCACTGTTGCACATACGAGCTGGCAGGTTGAGCTGTGCTATAGATAGGTAAG
>CAJQZN010035994.1:2054-12664 GCA_907164685.1 Colias eurytheme | reverse complement strand
ATTTTGTTGAACTGTCAAATGTTGCCTATTAAAATGGCTCTACTATAAAAACAATCTAAATAACATATCAAAACATAAAAATAACATCATTAGGGTAATTTTTCTATAACATATTAAGCATACAATATGTATGTACATGTATTTATGTATGTATGTACATGTATGTATGTATGTACCTGTACAGCCCCATCCCGTTCTCAGCGGCGACGAGGTGCGAGTGGGGCGAGGCTGCCAACGCGCTGGACGGCCGCTTCGTTGCACCTAGAGAACTTTTTATTTCGTACGGCTTAAACCTGCAATGTACGGTTATGTTTTATTATTGAATGTGTTTTTTAAACATCAAATTAAAGTATTAAGTGTACTTGTACGGGACAATTTGTTAAATATTTCCCATCCCCAGCTCCCCTAGGTTACATTATTTTGTCTTTTTCAAAGTTTTATCTGTTATTATTATAATCAAAGCAAAGACGAATTCAACGAACCAATTAATTGACCAGGAAATGAAATTAGAGCGCTGATGGATATAGAATCACATAATTTTAGTTATTTTTGTTAAGGAGACGAGTCAGCGAGCTACTGAACATTAAAACAGAACTAACGTGTCGGCAATGTGTAGCCACGCTACAAATTAATGCACTACCTGATAACTTAAATTCATTTAAGTTTCATTACACTAACATTTAACCAACTATTGAACCGGGATCCCGCAACCTAAGGTCAGGACCCCGGACCCTAATTCCCGGATCCTAATCAACACGTACCTAATATTATTGTTAGTGTGCGCATTGTGAGCGGCGTTCGGCTCGCCGTTCTCGCTGTACGCGGGGTACTTGTGCGGTATGCTCTTGTAGCACGACGCACATATTTGCACCATACCTGCAAATTATAAGAAATACATTCATTTATTATGCTTCGTGAGACGACGGATAAAATGCCATTTAACTTAAATGTTAAGCAAAATTTCCATTTATTTTTGAAGTGAAACTTCTTTATCGGGGTTGGACAAAAATTTAGTGTAACATTTTTGCGTTACGCCGTACGCGTGACATTTTTAAGGTCATAAAGAAGTTTCACTTCTTACGTGTGTACTCTAGTACACGCATACATTTTTTTATTAGGCGGAGGAAAATAATATCATCAGACATATACCATAAAGGATTTTATTAATTGGATGGAATTTTAAATGTTCTTTTGAATTAACGTCGTGGCAAAATACAACTTGTGGGTTTTTAACAATTAGTGTGTGGTTTGTGTGTTAAGTTGTGATATTGATAATTGATTGTTTATTAAAATAATAGGTAATTTAGAAATCTATTTCAAGATTATGTTTTGAACTTTTTACTAAATATTGTATGTGCTGTAGATCCTCATAGTGTTCAATGTTAACCATTTTATGTGATGTTTAATTCAGCACAATTTCCAACATTCATCAGTTACTTTAGTCCTATTTTGCTTTTTATAAAAATATTCAATCAATGCTACATTAGTGATCAATTAAAATTTTTACAAGTACCCTCAATACAATCTGCGTCCATAATTGTTATTAAACTCACCCTGCGGACTGATGGGGCTCGCGTCGGGGTGCGCCTTCAGCGAGCATATGAACGGGTAGTAGGGCTCGCGCTCCGGGTTCGCGCAGCAGTACACCAGCCGCAGCTGCGAGCTGGCCGCCGGCACGCCGCACACGTAGCACACGAACGTCGCCGTCGCACGCCCTTCCAGCCTTTCCAAGCGTTCCAACCGCTCCAAGCGTTCCAAACGCTCCAGGGAAGGGGAGTGTGCATGGGCAGCTTTATCGCCAGAGGATGCGAGGCTCAGCGGTGAGGGCGGCAGGAGCGACGGCGGCCGCGTGCGAAGCGTGTACACGCGCTCGTGCAGCGGCACGCCGCGCATCTGTGTGCACATACACAATGCTAAGTTAGTGCCGCCTTTGCGTACTAAGGATAATAATATACAAGTTAGTGCCGCTCTTACCTACGACGCGTTACACGCCCTTGCGTACAATGAGGTACAGTATACAGGTAAGTGCCGCCGTTGCGCACGATGAAGTACAATATACAAGTTATTGCCGCCGTTGCTTTCGGGCAACACAGCACTTACGTGTTCACGCGTTACATTGACATTTGTATATTGATTTAATTCCGTTCTTGCATAGAACTAAAGTAAATAGACTAATATGTAATAACTAATAGTATATTGCAGGTTTCGCTCACGGGTTTCGCTGACGACGAATAAATTTGATGTGTTACATTTTTTATATTAGCGAACCTATGATCATAATAATTATTAACATGGTGCAATATTTCAAAGAACTACGATGGTGCTTTTACCGGTGTAAACTGGCTCGATTCGTGTATCACAATTGAAGCATGATAATTTGACATAGCTTGAGATAAATAAATAAATATCATTTATCTTCATAATTCTACTTAATGAGTAGTAACTTCTCATACAGATATCAAATATAGATAGATAGTATTATAGATTAATCGCTAATTCTTTTATCTATCATTAAAAATATCATACTATTTATGATGCAATTTCAACCTTAATTACTTGGTGATTATTTCCATTCCAAATGTTGAGATAAGGTATCAAGTAGCAATGCTGGATTATACAAATTGAACAAATAAAGATCGTTAATTGATAAAAACCGATAAATTTAACATTAACTTATTTTTAGCAATAATTAAGTACCAGTATTTATTATAGTTTTAATAATCGAAGTGAGCACGTTGAAAATTATTATTCACGATTTTAACTTGTTATCGATATATTAGACGTGCACGTTAAAAATGTTATATTTTGATATCAATAAAGTATTCGTCCTTATTCACTCAGTGTGTACAGAGTATCAAAACTTATCGAGAGATAAAAATTTATCTAGACGATCCATATCTCGCCTTTGAAGGGAACTTACTGTCATCGGAATTAGGCGTGTTGCACTTTATCTTATCAATTTATATCGCTAATCCACAAAACAAATAATCGTAAAAGATTAACTTTTAAAAATACGATTACCAATATTATGATAAATTGCTTAATTGGAAAATTTTCTCTACACATTCTTATCATTTAATACTATATTAAGACTTTTAGACTTTATTTATTTATTTATTTATTTATTTATGATGCACCAACAGCAGACTTGGACTTGTACAAATGCGTTTTGAATTAGTTAAGTACTTTTATCACATAAACATAAACTTCTAGTGTTTATGTTTTTTTTTTAGAAATCAATTGATCGACTGAGTCGAAATTTGAACTTCATTATAAACAGTTGGAATGACCAAAACATTAAAAGTTAAAACACGTGAAAGAATGTCGAACCTGCACCCTCTACATACAAGAAGAAAGTTTACAATTCGTGTGCAGACCGTCTACCGTCGACAACCAATAAGTTTGCTATTAGCCATTAATTAGAACATGTATTTCTCAGCGGCACATTGCTATATTCAGTCCATTTACGTGATGGATGTTTAAGTGGACGTGACTCCATTTGTTTGCTAGGTTATCGGACAGTGTCAAGCTCGCAGATAACCGTTACATACACTTTGATAAAAATAAGTTCAATTATTGACATGCACGACCCGTAGATAGCGCTGTTTTTATATACGATTTAAAGTGGTGGTCCCAGTGCGGTGCCTTGTGCGAATCGTTCCGAATGATTCAACTGTTCGATATTGGTTTATCTGGTTTTTCTCATACGATAAATGCAGCATTATTTACACAAGTAAAAGTAATTGACAGATGATTGATTTCTAATCACCATTTGTCGTAAGAATAGGAATTAATATAAAATTTGGCTGGATTAACTAAATCCGTAGCTTTACTTAAATCCGTTAGTCCCAAATATTTACAACATTGTAAATTGAAAAACATTGTGGATGCAACACTAAATCTTATTTCTCAGCATTTTTCCTATCTGCTAGAATAGCTAAGAGACCAGAAGCTATGCCTTCATCAGCTTCAACTGCCTATAGGCTCACAGCAAATGGCGTAGACTGAATCTATCTATCCTCGTCAGCGTGTCTTGCTATCAGCACATGCAATGATCTTCACCCGCACGCTGCCCCCCGCCGGCCGGGCTATCGGCTATCGGCTATCTCACGGGTCGCGGGTCACCGAGGACAGCCAGTGCGCTTTCATCGCGAGTAAACACGCATTATTGCTTTATTATGCACGATTGATAATGATTTAATAAACGGCAGCCAAACACTGGATGAAAATTACGCAAGATAGGATTACATGGAAAAGGAGGAGGCTTTTACTCGATAGAGGTCCGTTGATATCAGAAGGATAGGATAAAAATGTACTTTTTATTTGGATGCTCGCTAACGATCAATTTTTAGTGTAGTTTTTCTTTAAGCGATCGATCTTAGCATTATCTTTAATCGATAGATTTCTCGAATTTTAGAAAAAAATAAATTTTAAGAAACTGACCTGGTCAGTGAATTTAATCTAATAATAGATATTATATTTTATTTGAATAATTTAATATTTTACAGATATAACGCTTCATCACTGATTAAAAAAACGATAAAATCAAGATAGTAAAAAAATATTTTTCTATTACATCCAAGTAAACTACATATTTCATATTTTTATCTTTATTGCAGAGACACATTTATCAGTCACGATATATCCTTAAATAATATATCCGGTTCAAACCAGATTCATATTTACATTTTAAATTATCTCATTTTTAATTGCTCCATCACCTTATCGTATAAATGTATAAATAACTAGGTATATTTAGCATTTTTGAATTTATAGAGCAGCTATAAACGCCTGTTCTACATGACGTTTATTTTTATTTATTGTATTTTTTTAATGGCGTGAATTGATTTGCACTTGACCTTGTTTTTTAAGGTGAATGTCATTTTTAAATTCGATACTAGCATGGCGGAAAAATTTAATATTTAATCTTTAGTTTAAAATCTACGCAAGATTTAAAAAAAATATGGCAATGAGAAGATCAAAAATATTTACGTAGATTCTGATAGAGACTTGAATTTAAATGTTCCTAAAATTTGCCAATACAAGCAGGAATAAATTTTGATTTGTAAAACGAAATGCTCATATTTTTTATTAAATTTTATGAAATAAATAAATTCCCCATGCTCAGTCAAGACGTAATTATATTATTTACGTAAAAAATTCTAAAAACATTAAAAATAAACTTGACACTTTCAGATCAGTAATAACTGTTTGATTAAAAATTTATCGCGTCGTCTCGCTATTCATCGATTTATATGTTTTATTTACTTTACTTGTTCTGGCACGAGCTACACCTATGTAAATAGCTACGTCACAAACATGCAATGGGGACAATAAAATGGTATTTCAACATTTTCATATTGTTGAAATTCGTCTAGAAAGCAAAAACGCAGCCTATGTCAAACATTTCTCGTTTACATTTTGTTGAAAACTAACTTTCCGCCCGCGCCTTCGCCCACAGTGTCTAAAACCTAATAAATTATACATATATACCATCCTCTTCTATCACTCTATCTATTAAAAAACCGTATCAAAATTTGCGAGTTGTGTTGCGAGTTTTAAAGATAAACATACATAAGAATATAGGGACAGAGAAAGCGACTTTGTTTTATGTAGTGATGTAAAAATACCTTAAAAACTAAATGACACAACAGGTCAGCAGATAATAGCAGAATCGAACTCTGCCAGATAAATATTTAATCCTCCAACAACACAGTGCATTGTCACACAATATAATAACGTCGATCGATAAATTTTCGATACAAGGTAATGACAGTTTACATAACCCCAGTGTCAGGGACCTGTAGATTTTCGCAAATCCGTGTGTCTTATTGTAAGGGTACAAAGGTTATATTCGCTTAAATATAATTGTGATAAGGGCGGGTCACGCGCAGCTATCGGCTAGTCTCGTGCCACTACGTACTCTGTGACGTGGTGTATAGAATTACCCAATTTTTTACAATTTTTACTATCATAATCTTTTCACGCATATCTTTCAATCTTGCTATCGATCTGGTAACGGAAAATCACTTTGTACAATTAT
Source organism: Colias eurytheme (assembly GCA_907164685.1). Taxonomy (NCBI): domain Eukaryota; kingdom Metazoa; phylum Arthropoda; class Insecta; order Lepidoptera; family Pieridae; genus Colias; species Colias eurytheme. Next base: position 6,621 of record CAJQZN010035994.1, on the reverse strand, counting down.
TTATAATACGTTTGTGTATTTTGAAATTATAACGATAAAAGATTAAGCTTTACACGAGTAGACATCGTGACTTGAGTTGTTTATTATAAAAGACAGAATTATTATAGAAACAAGCAATAACCTTACGGTGTCACCCAGGGTACGGTACAAGGTCCTCTTGTTTTAGTTAGTGTCACTTGCCACTACTACATCAGAAAGCTGGTTTAAATATTAAAAAAAAACTCGGTCAAGATAAGGAAAAGAAGTAGTATTAAAGAGGATTTACACAACGCCTGCAATGCCACCACTCGTCGTTGATCAAATAGTACAAACACCTAAACAAATACTAGTAGGTATGTCTGATAACGCGTAAGTAATTTTTTATATTTTATTAAGACAAAATTAAGCTATCATTTTCCTTATCGTGTGTTTTGAATTTTAATTAACATTTGATTTGAATTAATGAACATGAGATTAACCACAGTAATTTTAATCTGTTACTACGTGTACTATCTCAATTTTAACCACTTAAAAAGAAGAAATACAATGACAGTACAAAATTTGAAATCATCGATGTGTAACAGATATCCAATGAGGCCATGAATCACGCTTAAACGTAGTAGACGTTAAATATTGACGACACTACGTCATAAGCACCACTACACTATTCAAAATAAACAAATATACAGTGGATCATGTAAATGCTAAAAATTAATAAAAATCCATACGAATGATTGAGCCAAATATTTATATTTCAATCTATTTACGGTTGTTACAATAACGTAAAAACGCAATCGGTACAATATAATATTTCGGGCATCCCTAACCCTTACAGACGAGTGTGCGTCACCGCACGCGGCGTCACCTGAACACATACGCGCCTGCGCACCGAACAAATATTTTGACAGGCTTTCCAGATAAAGCTAAATTTATAGTTACAGATCACTGTCATCTTAACCTACTTAATTGCCGTGATAACATAAATTACGCTACAAATAAATACACAATGATAAATAGTGGAATATTCTTTCGTTTATCGATGTTATTAAGTTAGTTACGATTCAATTTTATTTAAGCGACACATTATCACGCTATGATTCGTGAATGATCGTTGCTATAATCATACTATTAACAATCGATGTACTCAATGAGGAAAAATCGTTATGAAATATATAACTATTTCGCAAAAATTTACGTCAGTACAGACCTTTATTTAATCTGATATTACTATTTTTTTTAATTTTATTATAAACTAGCGGTCCGCCCCGGCTTCGCCCGTGGTACATCTTTTACGTTTTTACGTTTTCTCCACATTAAAAACCATCCTCGTACTTCAAGGAATATAATAAAAAAAGAATTATCGAAATCGGTTCAGCCGTTCTCGCGCTTACCAACACATTTTGCGATTCATTTTTATATATATAAGAAGAAGATTAACACTATTAAACTTTTATTATATTTTCAAATCATTTTTAAAGCTAAATGATTTTTATAAAGATGGTTTTAAAAACGAACTTTAATGCCGTTCACGTTAAAACATTTCTGACTAAGTGACGTTAACTTCGAACACGAATCTAACTTTAACGAAAACCTACATTTAACCGCCGTTAAGTAGCCATTCCCTTTCCCTCACACACGCATCACAACTCCTGCAATTCCATTACACTACCCTCTACCATTAAAACACTAGGTACGATAACTAGTACCTTCCCGTTGACTTTAGCCATGTCCTCGTTGCCGCACATGGCAACACACTTAACCTCCACCTCAATCCCCATCAATATCCACTGAGAAGATCACAACACCAACACAATCACAACACAACACGATACAACACGAAACAACACTCGCGTTGAACAACAACGTCGGCTTACGAGCGGCGCGTGCGTGCGCTCCGCCCGACGGTCGAGCCGCGACTGAGCCGTCAACACCGCTGATAACGCTATGCACTGATTTAATTATGAATTGATAATCGATTTTCATATTTTTTATTAATCTCCACACTATATTAGTGCATCTGATTATTGCTGACGATTAACAACTATAAGTCAATAAAGAGGAAACGTCAGAAGATCGTATTAATACTTAATTGACCATGTAATTGTGCCTGCAATTTAAATAAAAATAGATATGTTTTTATTGGGAAAATTTAAGTGATCCCGAAGGTAAAAGTTCGTACTAGTTTGAGGACAAAAAACGAACATCAAATTCAGGAAAAATGTCACTACCAAACCACGTCATAATACCATTACAGTAATACTAGTTCTTCAACCTGATCGCATCTGAATTATGAACAGAACGATAATAAATAAAACCAGCCAAGTTCTAGTTAATACTTACAAGCCAAAATAAACAAACGAGTATGATCATCACTGAAACTAGTTATTTAATTAGATGTATCGTGCACAACCAATACATCACATACATTCAGATTGACTCCGATTAAACAACATTAGATAAGTAAATAGTAAAACGATTAGAAAATACTATATTGCATTGTAGAGACGCAAATTACTGGCATAAGAAGAAAACGTGATTCATCTGCAAACATTGTTGCTAAAAGGTTGGTAAAGTTGATCGAATGCGACGCAAAAATCCAAAATAAAGAAATAATCCAAGGAAAGCAATAATAGATAGCAATTGAATGTCCAAATTGAAAAAATGATATAATTTAAAATTATAAATAAGCTTTTACTACATTCTGAGAATAGATTAGTAAAAATACAATCAATAAACTGTTATCTAGAATCGAAAACCGTATAAAAGTAAGGTGGTGTCTCTTTCCTGTCTAAAAGAAGATAATATATTCTACGATTAAAGAGATAAGATAGGTAAGATTATCAATTTCCAACGAAGGTATTATCAAATCAATATTTTATGAGGGGAAAAATTAATTTTGTCCCATGTGCAAATTTTCCGTCATTTGTTACATAAAAATGCCATTTTCATATCAACAATTGTTTATCATTCTTTATCTTTACTCGCGTGTTAGTCGACCTTTTGAAAATAAAGCAGAATTAGATTATATTATCTACTAGTTGTTGCCCGCAGCTTCGCCTGCGTGGAAAAGATCAATTTTCATGGTACAAACTTTCATTCACTATTTTATCCCCTTGGGGGTAGAATTGATCAAAATCCTTTCTTAGTGGATGCCTGCGTCCTAACATCTACCTGCATGCCAAATTTTAGCCCGATCCGTCCAGTGGTTTGGGCTGAGCGTCAGTCAGTCAATCAGTCACCTTTGAGTTCTATATATATTTAGAATATGATGATGACTAGATCCCAATTATTGATACTTGAAACACGCCATGCTATCGCAATCACATTAGCTTAGCAAATGCTATCGGTGTAAGAATTCCCTCTAGCGAGATTATTCCGATATCAAACTAGAGGAATGAATAACATTATAATAATTCGCTATCAAAATGACGCATTAAATATGGCAATAGGTTATCTGACAATTGATCCCGCCCCCAGGGGTCGCGCGTATCAGCCGGGTGGACACTTTTACATTTGTTACTGTATTTTATAAATAATTTTAGTGGCGTTTTATTTATAACTTGTTGTTCAGTTAAAATATAACGCTCAGTTGGGAGATTGTCGCGAATGCTTGATTGCATTCAATTTTAAAATAAACGTAATGAAGTCTATACATTTTTCCAATTTGAAATTAATTTTTTTTTTGGTCAATATCCTGCATTAAGTCATTTGGAAATTAAACATATTTCATTTATTTCTAGTGTAATAAACAACTATGCTAAGAATGCAGAAATAACAAGAATTTTCTACACTTATACAAACTTCAAATGTTTATAAATTGGTTCCAATGACCAGGAATTCGTCCTAAAAGACTACCTGACATTCCCAATAATCGAATCTATTCACTCAAATATTCGGAATGTCCTGTCTTTTATCAAGAGCTACAAACGAACAACCGAAAAAGAGCTTTCAAGCCAAAGATATTTGCAAAGTTAGATACGTAGTGACAAAATGGCAAATACCAAAGGTCAGGTAATTACTCAAATCGAGCCATTATACGTCTGAGCAAAAGAGCGCGGCTTATAAACAGTTGCCGTTTACATTACACAATTTTTTGACATATTACCCCGCCTACTCCGTTGATACGTCATTAGTTTTTATCCGAATATAGATTCAGAGAGGTGTGTTATTTCCTAAGCATTATTTATATTCCTATTATTAAAAAAATTAGTATATATAAGCTAAAAGCCTCGCCCATAACGTAGCGGGCACGATGCGCGCGTAATCTTGGAATTTAGCTAACTATTTGCAAAGCTTTTGTTGGAATTCGCAAAATTATTATCACGATGATTAGAAGAAAATATTATCGTACGACTGATTTTTTCAGTAAATCCATACTAATATTATAAATGCGAAAGTAACTCGCCTAAACTACTGAACCAATTTGCATGAAATTTGGTATGGAGATATTTTGATACCCGAGAAAGGACATAGGCTACCTTTTATTGCGAAATATGTACCACGGGCGAAGCCGGGGCGGACCTCTAGTCTTAATCTTAATCTTAATACTATTATAAAGGCGAAAGTTTGTATGGATGTATGGATGTAT
>CAJQZN010035992.1:0-10560 GCA_907164685.1 Colias eurytheme | reverse complement strand
ACTCTTACGCCTTTGCTTGCTAATTCCAAAGCCGCACAGCGAGTGAAATGATTCAGAGCTGCTTTAGAAATGTAGTACGGAGTTTTAGAAGCTTGTCTCGGCGCCAAAGTTCCACCAACACTTGATATGTTCACGATATTGCCTTTAGTTTTAATCAGATGAGGTGTTGCGAATAGTGTAATGTTTATCTGCGCTCGAACGTTCACGTTCATTATGCTATCGTAGGCTTCAACTATTTTTCCGTCTAAAATAGATCCATATTTGGCTAGTCCGGCGTTGTTCACTAAAACATCAAGCTGGCCATAGCCGTCAATGACTTTTTGTATCATGCGTTTTGCTTCGTCATCGTTAGCAATGTCTGCAATAATGAGCAGAGGTTTGGAGCCTAGTTTTTCACAAATTTCCGAAACTGTTTGTAATTTTTCTTCATTTCTGCCAACGATGGCTACTTTAGCACCTTCCTTAGTGAATTCTATGGCTGTAGCTGCGCCGATTCCGGAGCTACCTCCAGTAACTAAGACGACTTTGTTTTTAAAACTCATGTCTCGTTTGTGACAAATGGTCAACTGTGTTTACAAGATTGAAGTACATATTTTGTTTTGGCTCGTGTGTTATATATCATCATATTGGTGATAAGATATATACCTATCTTAAATAATTGTGTACTATTAATGATTTGCATTAAATCAATTTATCTAAAAGTTTGATAGTGTTCCGTATTAAGCATATTGTTTACTATTTGAAAATATTACCCGAATATGGGTAAAAAAGTTGACGAATATAATTCGGTTAGATACAAAGGTTTTATCCGTAATAATTTTATGCTCAAATATTAAATTTATTTAGTTTTTGAACTTTTATATAAAACTAGCGGTCCGCCCCGGCTTCGCCCGTTGTACATATTTACGTTTTCTATACATAAGAACTATCCTCGTAATTCAAGGAATATGATAAAAAAAGAATTATCGAAATCGGTTCAGCCGTTCTCAAGTTATGCGCTTACCAACACATTTTGCGATTCATTTTTATATATAAGAAGAAGAAAGAAGACTAGTCACTAGCGGTCCGCCCCGGCTTCGCCCGTGGTACATATTTACGTTTTCTCTACCTAAAAACCATCCTCGTACTTCAAGGAATATAATAAAAAAAGAATTGTCGAAATCGGTTCAGCCGTTCTCGAGTTATGCGCTTACCAACACATTTTGCGATTCATTTTTATATATAAGATAGATATTATAGATTATATAGATGCACTGCAATATTCATTTAGATTCATTTAGAATTTAGATATACATAACTACTATCTACAGTTTTGTTAGGTATGCACATTTTCTTGCAAATACATTGTGGTTTAAATTAAAGGTAAAGTACCGTTTTGTATCTTATAGATATTAATAACTAGCTGCTCCGCGCGGTTTCACCCCCGTGGCTCCACTCCTGTTGCCCGTAGCGTGATAAAATATAGCCTATAACCTTCCTCGATAAATGGGCTATCTAACACCGAAAGAATTTTTCAAATCGGATCAGTAGTTCCCGAGATTAGTGCGTTCAAACAAACAAACAAACAAACAAACTCTTCAGCTTTATAATATTAGTATAGATTATCCTAGGGAACCCTGCGTGTTTTAATTTTATCAATGAAATAGCTTAATCATTCATTGATAAATAAATATTTTGTAGGTATAGGTATATATCATTGTTATTATTTTTTGTTGTTCATCTTAAAATTCTCACGATGAATGATATAAATAATTCGGCTCAATGAAATTGATTACCTAAATATCATTATATGATTTTTATAATTAATGATGCTAAGCCAAAAATGTATCATCATCTCTGATCAAATGTATTTTCTGATAAACAAAAATATGAAAAAACAAAACTTATGTACTTCATCATCATCAGCCCTTAGCTAGTACGAGATCCGGCTGCAGGATTAGTGCGTTCATCGGTTTTTTGCTGAAAACCGAATTTTTATGTATATTTATAATTAGGAGAATATATTATATCGACTAGGTTGCCAGTAAAAATTTGACCGCGAGCATGTTTAATTAAAATTTTTCTAATCGATTTTTAGGAAAAAAATCGCGCTTACTCGCGCGATTAATCGCGATGCTGAATGCTCCTCACTTGTCATTTGCCTTGTCTCACGAATTGGACGTTGAATTAGCTTATCTTAATCTTAATACTATTATAAAGGCGAAAGTTTGTATGGATGTATGGATGTATGGATGTATGGATGTTTGTTACTCTTTCACGTAAAAACTTCTGAATCGATTACAATGAAATTTAGCACACATATAGAGGGTAACTTGGATTAACACATAGGATAGGTTTTATCCCGGAAATCCCACGGGAACAGGAACTATGCGGGTTTTCCTTTGAAAACGCGGGCGAAGCCGCGGGTGGAAATCTAGTTAGTAGTATATTATTATTAGCACAATATTTATTATGCCGCGGCCACGCTATGCTCCTCTTTTTTTTTGTGGTGTCTCTCAATGTTAGCCAGAAGGGCTTCTACATTTTAACGCGGACGCGGGGGTGAACTGAAGGTTCACCCTGGTAGCGACATGCACAAGGGCGTCCCCCCGCCACGGGGATCTCGAACCTCGGCTTGGGCTGTCGCTTGAGTGGAGGAGGCCAAAAGGGCCCTAATCGGACGGGACTATGCTCCTCGCGGTGCTCATCGCTCTGCTCATCGCGCTGCCGTTATTCGCCGCGACATGGCCGCGACATGCCCTCTCTCTCCTCTCGCTGCTCATCACTAATTGCCATTTGCATTGTCTCATGAAATGGACGTTGAATTATTTAGTAGTATACTATTATTAGTTTGTGCTTGTACTACCATTAAACAAAAGAAGTATATATTTACGGAACTAAAAGGGCTACACAAGCAGGTAGCTTAAAAACCCTTAACATCTGTTAAGTGTTGATAAATGGACAGAAAGACTTATTTTGTTGGAAATGTTTGGGCTTTTTAATCGTACTTTTATGAACATAACTTGAAATATACCCTGATATTTAGAGATACACTGAAAACATAAAATACAACAATAATGAGTCATGATACATTATTATATTTTGTAAAATAATTTGCACTTCATTCGTACGAATATTAAATATTTGTTCAGTAGGTATCATACTAAGGTATCATAGATATTATTTCAATGCAAAATATTTCAACACTTCGGACGTATCATATTTTTATTATTTCACCAACAACATGCATAAAATTCTCGATTATTACAAACCAACTCCAAGAAATAAATTGTAGCTGTATTTGTTCTCACTTAATCAGATAGCATGAATAAATCTTTGTAAACGACATAAAAAAAAATGGAGATTGTCAATTTGACTGTATTTTTGGCTTTGTTGCCTCAGAACCTTTTGACTGGATGAACTGTTTTTGATAATGCTTATCTTATTTTAAACTGGTGTTTGCCATGAGGTGCCATTATTTTCTAATATGTATCAGTATGTATCATGATTTCTGTTATAATGAATTTAAACTCTTTCCATCTATGGCATATCTATTTAACGATTGAAAATCATGCACATTCATGCATCAAGATTATAGTTGACTAATCCATTTTCTACAGCCACGCTTATCTTTATAGCAAATATTTGTGTCCGCATTACCTTGAGTTCATCTAGGTCCATCAAAATAGATAGAAAAAATGAATAGATGTAACTTTAAAATCTTTATAGATATAAAATCTCATCTGTTCAGTGCTATATGTAATATGCCGATGTTACTCAGAACTATTGATAAACATCAATCGAGTCGATAACATTTTAAAGTTTTTAAATTCCTTCCTATCGTAAGCAGGTACTTACCTATTGAAGATAATGTGATAATATTGTCTACTATATAAAAATAAGTCGGGTTTTCCTTCCTGACGCTATAACCACAGCTATAACTCCAGAACACACGAACCGATTTCCACGGTTTTGCATTCTTTGGAAAGGTCTCGGGCTATGTGAGGTTTATAGCGAAGAAAAGGTGTCTCTGGTGGCGAAACGGAGTTCGCCAGGTTTGCATAGTCTTTAATAAAAATATTTGTCAATGTGTCTTCTCTTACTTCTCGGCCTAGCCTCGCCAAGCTAGACATTTTTATATTTCCTAACAGCAAATAAACTAATTAAGTATTATTATTCCAATCCAATCTGAGAAAAAGTCCCATATTTACATAACCTTGTTGTACCCCGCAGTTTAATCCATAAGTAGTATGACTTTCCTCAATAAATGGACATTTCGAAAAGAAAACAATGTTTCAAATCGGGCTGGCGGAACGCGCTAATCTCAGGAACTACTAATTGTCGGTTCGATTTGAAAAATTATTTCGGTGTTAGATAGCCCGTTTATCGAGGAAGGTTATAGGTACCTATATCATCACGCTACGACAAACTGCCCCCCTAGACAAGTGGCTTTCTATTAGCGTAAAGTTGAATAGAATAGATTATAAATGTATGAAATTGACGTAATCAGTCGTCGTCGTCGTCGTAATCAAACGTCAATCTCATACATTCATAATTTATTCTATTAAACTTTACGCTAATAGAAAGCCACTTGTCTAGGGGGGAAGGAGCGGAGCCACGCGGGTGAAACCGCGAAGCGCAGCTATCAAAATAAATATAGGTACATAATAGCCAATAGGCAACACCTGTGGGCAACACAGAGTAGGCTAGGTTTGTCTGATTGTCTGACGACTGAAATTAAAAATTCAGTACAACGCTGACTGTGTTAGAGTAAAGACGTGTTAAAATGGCTACCGTACCTCTCGCCGTGTTTAACAATGGACATACCTGCCCCATCATCGGCTTGGGGACATGGAAGGTAAGATTATATAAGAAGCTATTATTTCATATCTTATTACATAACGTTGGACGTTCTTACTCATGAATTGTTGGTGTATCAACATAGTAATGTGATGGATGGAATGTATTCATACCGGCGTTGGCCGGGTTCTTTTATGTATGTTCGTCTATTCCTCTGACTGATCTCAATATTCTTTAAAATCTTTATAATAACTGTATCACCTCTGAGAATTCGAAGTTTGGACACAATCAAGTATTTCTATAGCTTATGTGTTATTCTGGTTTATAAGCTACAACACAGCCAAGTTTCATCAAAATCAGTTCAGCATTTATGTCGATATGGCCTGGATGGATAACAAACACTGAAAATTATTTTTTTAAATATTGCAAATATTTTGTGAATATGCTGCGTCCGGAATTTTACATAAGTATTACGATTTTATTGAAAAGTAACTTTAAACAACAAGTGACAATAAGTTTTTAATTAAAAAATATTCTTTTTTATTTAACATAAATAATATTATTATAGGAATATTTTAAATATCAATATACTTAATTATTACCTAGACGTATACTTAGTACCTCTTCATTAGCGGTAAATATTTATGTACGTACATTTACCTACCTACGCAATATTTTAATTTTTTTAAATGAAGGCTTTTTAGCAGACATTGTTAGCACTGCGGTAATATGACACTGAGAAAGCGTTAATTTTATCAATTGTCTATCTAATATTTATTTTTTTAATACACGGAAACCTGAATATTCAATTTAGTCCATTTTTCGCGACTATGTGAGTTTGGAGTTATATTTCTACACTAGACAACTCATAGATTTTTAATATAAACTATCGATGGATTAAACTAAGATTAAACACTAGTCTTTCATACAATTAAAAAAACTAAAAAGTTTAAAAAAATAACAGCGAAATAAAAACAAATTGGCGCCAAAAAATTGACAGATCGTAGTTTGGCGCCAATTTTTTTTTTAATTTCAGAAATCTCGATCGAATTTTTATAAATACCACTATGCTTATAAGTACAATAATATATTTTATGACATTTTTCAGAAATAAATTCTAATAAACTAGATATAATAGTGTGCACAATTAGTTAACATGGCAGTAACTTAAAGTTTTAGACAGGTTTTAGCTAGGAACTCTAACTAATCTAGCTATGGTTATCACTTAGAACGACCTTGATGAAACTTCACTAGGAAATCCTTTGGGAAGGTCATATAGGCCATTAATTTTGTTCAATAGTGTCAACAAAATATATCGATTATTCCATTACCTACTTGATTACAATATACCTACAAGCAACTTGTTTGTGAGGGCTTACAACACTTTTTTATCTACCTATTATTACTATTAACAAAATTTTATAGTATTGTATTATCCGGAACAATTATTATTAAAATAACATTACTATTAATATTATAACGCTGAAAAGTTCATTTGAAATGGCTGTACCGATTGAAATTTTATATACCTAGGTCTCGGAATGGGCGAACACGTATTTAACATACCCCCTTTTTTAGTGGGGAAATCTTGCATAAAAATGATACAAAATAAAAAGGTGTAGGTATATCTTATATATAAAAATGAATCGCAAAATGTGTTGGTAAGCGCATAACTCGAGAACGGCTGAACCGATTTCGATAATTCTTTTTTTATTATATTCCTTGAAGTACGAGGATGGTTTTTATGTAGAGAAAACTTAAATATGTACCACGGGCGAAGCCGGGGCGGACCGCTAGTTCATTATATTTTAGCTCTCATTTCCGCTTACGATAGTTGAATCATGCCATCCTGAAACATCTAATCTTGTGTGCAGTTCTTGAATAACGAATGTTGTGTTTGTATACGTAGTACATAATATATTATTATTAGTCTGTGGTATTACCTATATCTACACCTTTTTACTTAAAATATTATTGCCCATATATGATTAAAGAAACGCTTGCCGGTTCAAATAATAACAATGTATAAATATTTTCGTTTTCAGTCGAAGCCAGGTGAAGTAACACAGGCTGTAAAGGATGCCATAGACATCGGGTATAGACACATAGACTGCGCTCATATCTATGGTAATGAAAAAGAAGTGGGGGAGGCGCTAAAAGTAAAGATGGAAGAAGGAAAGATTAAGAGGTAAGCTATTAATTAAAAAGTGAAGCTTTTAAGCGCGTTGACAGTAAAATTTCAAGATCGCGTCACGGCAAATCCGTCACGTCATAGAGTAAAGCGACGATTTTGGTATCTTTGAAGTTTCACTTCTGATACGTGTGCTGTGCACACACACTTTTTTATTTTACAACACTTTACTATGATCAATGATGTCAACTGTCAAGTGTCAACATGTACCTAATACAAAAAAAAATAGTAAAAGAAGGTACAGCACAGAACGCGGCCTTATCATAAGTGGTCTAGTAATTACTGCAAAAAGAGGAGAATATATTTTGAGATATGTATTACAAATATATTGGAGAATTCAATAAACTTATAAATATATTAACAAAGTCGTACACCGATGTCGTATCATATTATGTAGTGAAACACTATAAAATATACTACAAATAAAATATAATTTTAAATTCCTTGTTAACAATTTTTTTCTTGAAGGTATATTTAGGTATTACAAAGTTATTACGTCATACAAAACCATACCATTATCGATTCTATAATATTGTCAGATATCCGGAAACATATACAAGAGCTGGTAAAAAGTGTAAGCGATTAGGTAGATAAAAAAACTGATTATTTTTATATTAATAGTAAATACATACATAATAATAATTTAGTTACAACAACATAATCTATACCATGGACAAAATATTTGTCTATGTCTATACTAATCTATACTTACTAATATATAATATACTAGCATTCCGCACGCGGCTTCGCCCGCATTTTCAAAGAAAAACCCGTTCCCGTAGGATTTCCGGGATAAAACCTATCCTATGTCCTTTCTCGGGTATCAAAATATCTCTATACCAAATTTCATGCAAATTGTTTCAGTAGTTAAGGCGTGATTGAGTAACAGACAGACAGACAGACAGAGTTATTTTCGCATTTATAATATTAGTATGGATATGGATAATTGGATAATATAATAATAATATGTATAGTCCGTTTTCTTATGGGCATGCTTGTATGGAAAGGTATACATTTTTGAGTAAAGCAATGAAATTTGGTTCGAATGTTGTACTCGTCCACCTAAGCCCAAATCGCCTGGTAGCCAGTGTCTACTCCCCGGCAGAAGGGAGGGAGGGGGGGTTATAGAACAGAGCGCCCGGCGCTCGGAAAAAAATTCTGGCGGATTCATTTGGCCCCTTGAGTCGAGTTTGGTGTCGTTATCAGGTAACTAGATGATGCCCGATTCATTCCCCATACCAGTTTTTTAGGGTTCCGTAGCAAAATATGTCACAATCTTTAAAATAATAAACTTTTGGCAGTGGCAAAATCCAAACAAACCAATATATTTTTATATTTTTGTATGAAACTTGGTTTATAAAAAAATACTGTCTGAAAGGCCATTTCATTCAAATTATAAAACATTAACATGTAACATATATCGTACCATTTTCAATGTGAAATAAATTATAGAAAGTACAGGAACGTTCGTCAGCGCAGCGTAGGGGACGGCTAAATGCTAATAGACCCGAAAAATAAGCAATAACTGGCAATAACATAGAACAAAAACCAGTCAAGTGCGAGTCTGACTCGCCCATCGAGTGTTTCGTACTTATTTGTCCTATACCATGTTATCTTGTCTGGTAGGACCTGGTTAACTGATACACACACACTTTCGTCTTTATAATACATATTAGTGTGAATTTTAATCATCTTTAAATTATAAATGAAGTCATAACATGTACTTATATTAATTATAAAAAAATGTAAGGTCTGGATAAGAGTATCTTTAAAATATCGTGACCGTCCTAACCTGTCATGCATTGTAATCACAAACTTTTCAATTTCACTGTCTGCATATTTGCCACTGTAAAGTGCTTCAAATCCTCGTGTGCCATTTGGATATGCCTTCCATACCTCAAATGCATGTATACCTATAGTTCTTTTAGACCTTCTAGCTTTGGAACACACGATACAGTAGGTACGTAAAGCTGGCGATGAAAAATTAGCGAAATTAAAAAAAAAAACAACACCAGAATTTGTTGCTTATTTGTTGCTAATTAGTTGCTATAATGACGATGATATGGGATAGGATTATATTATGTATTGCGATATTTCTGAATTTTATAGTACAATATATCAATGGCTAATGCACCAAATGTATTTTACCAAAATGTTCGTGGTCTGCGTACGAAGATTGAGGACTTTAAATTGAATGTTCTATCTCATGATTATGACGTCATTGTTGCAATCGAAACCTGGCTAACTGACAGTTTCTATAATGGAGAGTTATGTGATGATCGCTATGACATTTTTAGATATGATCGTGACCTGAATCTTTCTGGCAAAAAAACTGGAGGTGGCGTTATGATCTGCTGTAAAAAATCTATGTTCGCTCAAGAAAAGTCTGTGAAGTCTACCGACGATTGTGAATCGCTATGGATTACTATACCCTCAAACATTTTGGGATCTGAAAATCGTCGATGCCTTCATATTGGTGCCGTTTACATACAAGATCCTGATAAAAACCAAGCTAGAACTGTCGCGGCTTTCACCTCATTACTCTCCAACTTCTTACTTGATAACCCGAATGATAATGTATTATTACTTGGGGATTTTAACTTTCCGCATGTAAAATGGTCCGAACACGGTTGTACTCAATTGAAAAGGGGTTCAGTAGACTTACAAATGGCTTGTAGCGATTTTTTAGACTTATGTAACCTATCCGGACTGGAACAGTTTAATTTTTTTACCAATATCGCGCACAATACTCTTGATCTAATATTTTGCAATTTTCAAGTCGAGGTCCTTAGAGCTTCACAACCACTCGTACCTGAGGACTCATATCATCCGTGCTTAGAAATCGACACTAAAGATTTAACCTTAAAATGCATGAAGAAAGCCTGCAAGCCGCGGTACAACTTCCATCGGTCTAATTTTACTATGATAAACGTTAACCCTATACTTGGCAAGAAAATTTTTTTTTTTAATTGAAAAAAAACTTATTTAATATGTTTGTATGTGGCTATAGAAGGGGTAAAAAATAATAAAAAAAATTTAATGTCAGTAAATTGTCATTTATTGAGTGTAACATATTAGATACATTGCCAAGCCCTTAACAATCAACACTATAAAATCTATGTATCTAATTTGCTACAATGCCAACTTTCAGTGCCAAACAAATCAGTTTTTTTAATAAAATACTTGTAACAAAACAAAACTTAAAATGTCAATATTCTTCGTAAAATAACAAAAAATCCATACTAATATTATAAATGCGAAAGTAACTCTGTCTGTCTGTCTGTTACTCAATCACGCCTAAACTACTGAACCAATTTGCATGAAATTTGGTACGGTGATATTTTGATACCCGAGAAAGGACATAGGCTACCTTTTATTGCGAAATATGTACCACGGGCGAAGCCGCGGCGGACCTCTAGTAAAATATAAAATTATTATGTTCTTCTACAGACATATAAAATTAGAATAATTAACAGCCTTAGTACTTATGTTATTAACCTTAAATCTTAATGATTAGTAAATTGAGATCAATCAATACAATAAAGTAAAAAATCAGTCTCACAATCGTCTTTCAAATTGTCATTAAAATG
>CAJQZN010035990.1:2633-12934 GCA_907164685.1 Colias eurytheme | reverse complement strand
GGTAGAGATGGGGAGGTGCTATTCTTAAACCGGCACCACACGGTCAGGTCTCAATCATTTATGATGGTAAAAAAAATTGGTGTCTGTAAAGTCGTTTTACTGACGATAGTTGAACGTTACAACGTCAGATTGTGCTTCTTTGTCGCTCGTTCCGCGCTCTCGCTTGCACTTCAAGCCTTACCTACATGGAACGCCTCAGAGCGAGGTAACGCCGCATGAGTCATGTTTTTTCGTGCGTGCAGCCGGCGTTATCGAATTATAAGACGTTGTCACGTCAAAAATAGAGAAAATATACATTACATACAATTGTTTTATAACACCACTAGCGGTCCGCCTCGGCTTCGCCTCTACATAGCCTGTAGCACCCAGAGATAACGTATGTACAATGAAATAATTTTTTAAATCGGTCCAGTAGTCAAACTACAAACAAACGTACAAACGCACTCATAGAGTATAGACAGATTTCATACAATCCCATTAATGAATATAATATCACTATTACGTATAACAATTTCCTGAGTAGTTCCCTACAATCTCATTCATTAGTGACCTTTAGATAACCGTTACGCTTGCGCTTTTTATTACAAAACAGTGCCAATAATCTTATATGTTACTTCTAATAATATCTTAACGATACATTGATCTCACTTTCTCTAATACAACCTAATACAACATAGTCTTTATTAATTACAGCTGATATCTAAACTAGATACATAATATAATATTAATTTATGAAGTCTAGGTCATAGATTTATCTTATCCCATATTTTTGATAACCTAAAGAAATCGGAAGTGTCATTCACCGTATTACCATGTGTGAATGATTATTTCAATCATTAATTATTTAATTATATGCTGTTAATTGAATAATTTAAGGTCATTTAATTAAGTTTGTACCTAATTGACCAATTCAATATTAGTCCAAAAATTTGGAAAATATTTTTTTTGCTATATCCTAAAAAAACCTACATTCTTTTATATATAAAAATGAATCGCAAAATGTGTTGGTAAGCGCATAACTCGAGAACGGCTGAACCGTTTTCGATAATTCTTTTTTTATTATATACCTTGAAGTACGAGGATGGTTTTTATGTAGAGAAAACGTAAATATGTACCACGGGCGAAGCCGGGGCGGACCGCTACTATAGGTATAAAAACGAAGTTCCTGCGGTGCTTATCTTACTAAGCCAGTGCCTAGGTACATTTATTTAAAAGGGCATATAAATAACATAACATGAAAATGATGCAATCTCAACGTTTTCTTACCATAAAGTTGAAGCGAGTACATATTTTAATGAAATATTCATATATATTTTATCATATACATAAGATCGTTGAACGCGATCATTGAATATATAGGTACGTATGCAAAAATAATTAATTGTAATAAATTAAAATAATAATCAAAATATTAACATAGCGGTTTTTTGGACAATTTGCAAACAAGTTTCACAGATCACGGAATATCTTAAACCCGTTTTAAACCTTGTATTGAAAATCTGCAACTTGTTCGAAACCAGTCAAGTGTGTTCGTTAATATCCAGACTGTCTACCTAAGTACATCCACTTTTTCCGAATTTTGTGATTGTGGCTTCTGGACGTAATACGTTTATCCAAAAAAATAGTGTTTCCTGCAAAATTCTTGTCGAAATGTGAAACTTTTATACATACATACATACGCAAAGCTAGATCCATTGATGTTTTCAAAAACATGCTCTTTGATTACCACATGTCCTTAATTAAGTGATGACTTTATATATTCTTTCTCTTATCTGTATTTATTTATTTTATTATATATTATTTTCTTTATTGTTGTAAATTATGTATTATTTATATTCCTACTTTCTTAGTATTACTATATTATTATTATATATCGACGATGAAGTGTCAATATATGCTAACTACAAAAACTACATTTTTCAGTAGAAGAAAAAAAGTGTGTGCGTGTAACCTTTACGCGCGATTGAAGTAAAACGCACATGTCAATATAACCTTGTTATTGAATATTATAAAATGTCGCAATTGTCAGAAAATTTATTTTTAATTTACTTAGTTATTTTAAAAGTAATAAATAAACAAGTATATTTAGAGATTTTCAAAAAATTTTGCAATTTAAAATAATGTTTTTAAAACTGTTGAATTTTTCATTCACTTTGCTATTCACAATTGATCCGTTTGAAAATTTGAAAATAAATAATCCTAATTGATTATGATATTTGCCACTAGCTGGCGTATAAGTCAAGAAGCGTGTAGTACTTATATGACATAATATACTTACAACCAATCAGAATTATTATTTTTAAATGGCGGAAACTACACAGCGTTACTTCCGTCAGAAAAAAAATCTGAGTTACTCCCTAGTCACGCCTAAAGAAGTTTTACTTCAAAAAACGTTTTATTTCTTTTTCGTTACTGTTTTTAATTATTATTTTAGCTTACGTTCATTATCAAAGGATATTAGATATCATGGAATCATTTATTAAATGTTACTTCACAGCTTTTTAAAAAAACATGGAGATATTAGATATTGCTTGTAATTGTATTTAAACAGGAAGCCGTATTTTTTAGATACAATTTATTGCCAATATACTTAGAACAAATTGTTCTTAAGATTACAACATTTTTTTTTATTTTAATATTAGGTTTTTGTATCAATACTATAGTAAAATGTTGATTTAAAATCCTATCACTACACGTGATTATGCTCGAAGATAGTGATTTGAATATGAAACATTATTTCAATTTGTTCAACTTCATATGGACGAGATTTTCTTGCTGCTTTGGTTATAGTGGCATAATCACTTGGAACGTAAATTTCTTTGTTCTTAAGTTGGCGTTCAAGTCAAGAAATATAAGATTCAGCTACGTGAACACACTGACGTGTGTTCACGTAGCACAACAACTGACAACAGCGTCGAAAATTTACTCATCTTCACGGACGGGTCCAAGACTGAAAATGGCACGGGTGCTAGGGTCTTCTCTGAGTAATACAGTGTCTGACCCCTTAATACAGTCTTTCAGGCTGAATGCCTAGGACTTCTTCTTGCAGCTTCAGCCATAATCAAAAGGAACGTAACAACTTTTCGATTCGGATCCTATCGGATAGCAAAGCAGCACTCATGGAAATCAAAAGCCATGAAATCACTGCAGGCTTAATTCTAGAGTGTCACCTATCCCTAACTAGGGTATGTGATGTGGGAAATTCCCTAGTACTACAATGAATAAAAGGACACAGAAACTCACGAGGAAACGATGCTGCTGACATATTAGCCAGAAGGACATCTGAAACACCGGTCATGGGACCTTTTCCCATTATACCGCTACCTGCAAGCTGAATCCGTCGGATGATTACCCAGCTCACTAGCACTGCACAAAAAGCAGAATGTTCAAGCAGATCTGACTGCAAGCATGCCAGAGAAGCCCTACCAAACATTGACTCTAGACTTGCACGTCAGATTCTCAACCTACGCAGAGTGCAACTACGTGTAATAACAGGGACCCTCACAGGGCACGGCCACTTCAACAAACATCTCTTTAATTTAGGGATCACAGACAGTCCGCTATGCAGAGCATGCATGGCGTCCGAGGAAAAGGCAGCCCACGTCATCATGGAATGTACGGGGGTTGTGGAGTACAGGGCAAGACACCTGAGAACTCCCGGGTCCCTCCCTGAAGCCTTCGGCAGCCCTTCCAAGCTGCTTGGCTTCATATGCTCGGGTGGTTTCAGTTTTAGCTGGTTTCCCCCACCTCCCTCTCTCACGCAAAATAGGCGCTTGACCTCGAGTTGCGGAGAAATGCCCGTATATTATTATAAGTTGGCGTTCAATGGTGCTATGAACTGAATCGCATTCCATTTGCGTGTGACCGGGTTCTAAAAACTTTTGAGTTATGGTAATATTATACTTTTAACTAAAATATAATAGTGCGTTCGACATAACTGCGTTGCGATTTTGGTAAGTGCATCCGTCAGAAAATATAATAATAGGCAGCTGTTGGCTAACACAATGCTTTTCCAGGTAATTAATTACAAACGAAACAAAAGTGCTAGACGTCAGGTCAGCAGCTGTTTCGTCAAACCAGTAACATGTACAATGCTTAGTAATTTAATTGACTCTACGAACAATTTGTTCTTATCTTTACGCGCATAATGCGATGGTAGTTTTGGAAAAGCATCAAAAAACTCATCAAGAATGGCAATTTTTCTATGGTTTGTTGAGTTTGATGGAGAAGCACGTGTTAGGATACTTTCTTCTTGGTTTGAAAGCATGCCAAACTCACCACTTTTAACCCAGGAATAAACTGTAAATGAGCCCAAGGAAAGCGTGAAACATAGAGCGGACGCGTCAGGGTGTAGTTAGAATATATTGCCAGCAAAAATGACGCAACTTTTGTTATAAGGTATTGCTACACTTTAATATTTGCTCAAATTGACTGTTTACAGAGAAATGACCTTTATGGGCCTATGTATTACTCTATTTTAAGTACGAAAATGCAATAAAACGAAAATCGCTAAAATGTTAGTTAGGAGGTATTGATACTTCATCGTCGATATATTGTTTTGGTATGCACCACCTACTTGTATTCTTTCTTTGTTACTGTTTTCCTTGGTTGGGTTACCTGGAAGAGATGGCTCTGTAGCCATAAGGTCGCCTATTGTGCAATTTGATGTATATTTTACTTAATGTTATTTCATTATTTTGGTGTGTACAATAAAGCTTTCATTCATTCATTCATTCATTCATTCAAACTTTTCAATTTTGTTTGAGAGACCCAAATGTATTTTTAATTATATTTACCTACGTTTCAAGGTTGGCCCTAATTTGTAAAGATTGTGGAGAAATTCTTTTACTTTACGAAAAAATAAATATGCCACAATTTGCATTGATTAACCATAGATACATGTAAAACATATTGTTTGAATCGGTAATGTTTAGGATCCAATGGCAAATTATTAAAACTATGATTAGATAATTTTTTTATTAAATTAATACAAGTGCTTTGTCTTCCATGTGTGTATCTGACCTTGAACTATTTAATATTATTATCATGACATTGATAAATAATCTATAGAACTTGCCTTGATAATTAACAATACGATTGGAGTTCATTCGCCTTCTGACAATGACGAGATCGCAAAACAAAAAAAAAATATATAAAGAAGCAGGTTACGTAAATCCATTATTTTGAAATTTCTTATGAATACAATCGTATCCAAGCTAAGTACGTAACAAAATCATTTTCCTTGTTTGTTTCGACGGATTTTTCTCAGTGACGCAAATTGGTAACTCTTAGCACAGAATCTCTTAGTTTGGAAGTAGGGTAACTAAAGGGTGCTAAATATGGTATAATGCCCATTTTTATCTGATCCAGTGGGCTCAGCTTTTGGTCTTCCGGATTGTCGGTTTTAAATAATATTAATTATTTAATACTTCGTTTGTTTCCTTATTTTAATGCGTGCAAAATCTTTCAAGGTGTTAAAAATTTAAAATATTGTTATCATCAAGAAAATCATACATTAAATATGTAGGTATTCCTTAATTGATTTTTTATAGATGGCATTACCTTTTCATAATGTTTAACATTTTATTAATCACAGACTGAAGTTTTCCAAATTTCTAATTATTTTTCCATAGAGCTAAATAAAGTGTTAAAATAATTTAAGTTCTAAAATAAACGTATTATAAATACATACAAATATTGTTTTAAACTAAAACGATTATTCTCGAAACATCGACGAAATACTTAAAAATATGATAGCAAGTATTTATCGCTCTAGGTAACAAATCGTTGCATTTGTACAGCATAACGATCTTTACAATACAATATGATAAGCAAATGCATGGCTTACAATGTAAGTGAATATATTTTAGCATATCAGCCTCGTGTCGGTCTATATTATAATGGTTTTAAACAGGGGAGTATTCGTATTTTTAAGGCCCTCAAATGTTTTTGAACGCATACATTTGTCATGTCATTGGGGTAAGCAACGCTTGATACAGTGTTGTATAGGAAGCGATATGTAAATCAATGACTGGTATTCAAGACTTTAATTTGTAAATGTTTTAATACACATACTTGTCTATGCACATACACATAAAATCAAGCACTAGAAAATACTGGTACAAAGACGTTCTTACCAATTCAACTGATGAAAAAATATAGAGTCGTTTTACATATTTTAAAGAACTCAGTAGTTGATATTTATTCTCTGAAAATAGTATTACAAAAGGTATTGTAACGTAAATATCGCATTTCAGTTTTACTTTCAAGTTTCAATTCAATGTTTTTATTACCTTAATTGAGATACGTGCGTAATTAAAGAAGGAATCACGATATCAAAATAAAATTTAAATAATTTATCAGATCCAGTTTACAATTTTTGAAGGTAAAAAGTCGTGTAGATACATTATTGTCTTTATAAATACACATAAGTAGGTAGATCGCTTGCATTTATGTATAACTACTGATAACATAAAACTATACTCGGTATTACCAAATTCTTCTACGTCGCTATCTAAATTAGCATTGAATTACTGTGCGTGTGTATCTTCAATTGGATGTATTATAATTGCCGTTATTGCCTACAAATTTACACGAAATAATATAACGTCACGTGCGCAATCAACTACCCTACCTATACTTTTATTTTTGTTTGTAGGATCAACTACTCAAGTACTCACTTAGTCTAGGTACTGAAATAAATGAAATAATTATGTATTATTAATGTTAAGCTATAGCTAGATAATCGAAAAATCAATCCTAGTTAGATCGATCGTCCTTATGAAATACCAGAAGCCAACGGGACAAAAATAATCAATATAATAAGCTGTCTTGATTAGATTTCTTGAGTATCTAGATGACAATAAACTAACATTCAATCAATACTTCAATAATTTTTAGAAAAATAATCAAGGGCTTCGCAATAAACTTAGTATGTACCTGTGTCCTGTACCAATAAGAATTATTTTTAATAATAAGTAGAATTGACTCGCGACATTGACCTCGGGAATACTTGTCGTGATCTTTACACATAATATACAATGGATAACTTTGCTTTATAATCCACGTGTCTCTAAATTATATTTAAATGAATTGTGTAACTGCGTTCTAATGTTAATCTTATCTTGTATATCCCGTGCAGACAAAGAAATATGTTTTTTTTTCAAAGGAGTATAGAGTTCTGGAGATGCATTATACAAAATGCTGTTGGAAAAACAGTGTCTAATATAATAGAAAATAATCAGTTGCAAAATCTATATGAACTATTGTAATGAAAGGTTTGAAAGACGAATAGAAGGTTATATTTTTACTCTTATATAATGCTGTATCATATTGGTATTATCTCGTACAATATAACACATTTTAATGGAAAACTAAAATCATTTAGTAAGGTTCAGCCCAGTGCGCGCAGTGCTCTCTTGTGGTAGTTACTATGTAGAAAAGAAGCAAAAGAATAATTTGTTAATATAAATTAAAAATTTCATAAATCTACACAGATAATAATAATAATATATATACATTATACCTACTGGTAATATCACGATCATTTTCCTAGTTTTGCAGATGAACACTTTGAGGAATGCGAATTAATGACTTTGACCTATGATTCACTTGACCTGATGGGTCAGTATATTTAATGAATATTCGAATATGAAAGGATATATTTTAGTGTGTAGAAAACATTGAATTTAGAAGATATTTAGACACTGTTTTTAGCCGTGATTCGTTTTTGAAGCGAGTTATGAGATAACAACTTACAATATACACTAAAGAGTCCATTACCAATTATGTACTTAAAATTTACGTTGATTTCATAGAAAACATCAATTTTATTTGTTATTAGATGTATTAAATGTAATACGTATCTATATTAACCATTTGAAAACCTACAATTTGTTCAATATCAATAGTTCAATGGCGTTCACGCAATTTTTACGTTGATTACCTAGGATACCAGTATTTCTAGAAAATATTGTTATACAAGTAACTTCGCGTAAACCGGTTCAAATGTCGGAAAATACCTATGAATATTTATAAACATCCGATCACGCTGTGGTTTGTTGAAGCTATACTGCTTGGTGCCATGTATTAGTGACATACCTATATAAAAATGTTTTGTTTTGTAATCTAAGGTATTTACATATTATTATCTATACACAGATATGTATATGTATGTATTTATACAATTTTATATTTGTTTTATGTAGTATGCATGTATTTAATAATATGTACCATGTATATAATTTATAGTTATATAAGTAAATTGTATATATATTATTAATAAAAAAGTAATTGTGTATATTCGAGTGTAGTATATTCATCTATATTTATCTTTATTTATATATATACCTGTATATCTATTTTAATTATTATCATTTATTTATTTATCTTGTTTTTTTGTTCCTTGCCTTTTTTCTTCTACCTACCATCGTAATTTCAGTAAGCTTGTTACCTTTTGCCCAGGTTGCCTGGAAGAGATCACTTCTAAGTGATAAGGCCGCCTAATAAACTATACTGTATTTTGTTTTGTATATTAGCAATATGTTTTCTATGTATAGTTTTATTGAAGAGTAAATAAAATAAAAATAAAAAATGTGTCTAGCTGATAATAAAATATAATAATCATCAATATGAGATTTGCAATAAGAGCTACGTACTCCTTTGTAGTACTTTCCTATAGTTTAATTACCCGCCTGTTATAGTTAAATGTTTGTCAAAATTGGTTTAAATAGAGAGCTCGTTTTATCTCCAATAAAAAAATTTTGTCGAGTATAGCGCGAGCTTGCTCTTTACAAATCAATTAATGAAGCAGATGGGTTTTTTTCATTACCTTTTGTGTAATTTCAATTCAATCTCGAAAGTGCTTAAAATATTAATCTCAAAATTAATGAAGTGAATCAGTAAGAGTTGAAGCGCTCTTGAAAAATCTCGACTCCAATCTGTAAAATAAGTATTGTTTCTAGAAAATTCTCAAAACAATTGTAGATAATACCTGTTTATTCAGATTTCGCATGACTTAATAATATGTTTTAAATATTAGAGCATTGTTTAAATTTAAATATTTACAATTAAACTTAATCCTTAATCGTACGCATTAACATAACACTTCAAACATAATACGATACTTTACATTCAAGAGTACATGATATCATGCGATATGCATAGAGTAAATAATAGTGCATTAATATATTCCATGATAAAAAAAAATTCACAATTTATAACAACTGTAACGATAGAAGTTATAAATGTTACAATTAGTTATCATTAAAGAAGTAATTAAAGGCATAATAACTATACCTATAGTTATTCCTATGGATCTATTGACCTATACATTAATTTATTATGTGCCTAAACGTAATAGGTACCTATTAATTTTACAAAAGTTTAGATAGATTATCACCTTTGTAGCTTATTTTTTTAATGTACGTATTAAAGAAGTAATTAAGGGGATAATTGTTATTCTTAGTGGCTCTATTGACCTATAAATTATTGTTTAGATAGATTATGTAGTCAAGTATTTCACTTAGTTTGGGACCCACTGCTGTACATTAATTGTAAAACATAAAATGGACTTACATTTGTAGTGTACGTATGTAGTTATAACCGTTACAAAAACGCAGAACGTTATTTAATTAAGAATAGACATAGCTATATCTACAGTTCTTATTAGCCTTTATAAAAAAGCTAGCAAGTGACCCACTAGCTTGCTATAACCGCATCCAAGGCCTGTCATACCACGTGGTAAGGTATTGATTATAGCACAGATAGTACCAGTTTGCATGCGCAAATAATTCGTGTACCGTAATATAGCGCGATGGCACGACCACTGACCGAGATTTGGCACGATCAAATTCGGTAACGGCTTTTTGCGAACCCGGCTATTAAGCCCTTCTTCCACTGAATGGAGTGGATTGAATTGGTGACCTATGATGTGTGGTATGACGTCATCAATAGAAAGAAGTAATGTTAAGTTTATAAATGTGTGGAATAACATCCATAATTAAATAATTATTCGTCGTTTGGATAAAGTATTTTTATAAATGACGCTGGCTCGAAATCTATCGACTCGTTTATCATATATAAATGTGATTTGATTTTGGTTTAGCTAAGTATTTTCGCATTAGAATATATCAAAAGTTCACTTAAAGCTATAACTCCATGTTTAGATATTCAGTTAGTATTAAACAGGGAAATATAGACATGTACTAGCGGTCCGCCCCGGCTTCGCCCGTGGTACATATGA
Organism: Colias eurytheme; assembly: GCA_907164685.1. Classification (NCBI taxonomy): domain Eukaryota; kingdom Metazoa; phylum Arthropoda; class Insecta; order Lepidoptera; family Pieridae; genus Colias; species Colias eurytheme. Next base: position 2,691 of record CAJQZN010035990.1, on the reverse strand, counting down.
AAAATAGATGTTGGCCGATTCTCAGACTTACCCGATATGCACAGAAAATTTCATGAGA
>CAJQZN010035989.1:29730-54213 GCA_907164685.1 Colias eurytheme | reverse complement strand
TAAAATGCAACAATACGTTTATCTCTCTAGACATTCGCGTATAAACTGAGTTAGGGCCCAATTCGCAGAGAAGTGTAATAAGCACCACACTAACTAGGGAACACGCCCACCCTAGATGCAGGGCCCTTCATATCGGGTAGTGTAATAAGCCTTTAGTTGATTCTAGTCCGGCAACTGCCACAGCACGCTCGCTTCGCTCGCTCGGCTCGTGCGCTAGATTAACAAGTACCTAAACTAACAGTGTGCTAACACGCGTGTCGTTTTGATCCTGGCTAACCCATTTTTATAATAAAAACCATGTAAATTTCCATTTGGTATTTAGGAAATACATTGATTTCCTAGGAAATGTAGGTAGTATTTTTATTACCTTCAGTATTTCGCATGTGAATAAAACATCGAAAATAATATGAATAAGAAATTTTGCAAATAATTTTGTAAGCCATGGGCCTTAAAGGAATTCATATCTAGTTTAAGAGACAGTGTACAAAATTTTTGATTTTTTGGAAAATAAAGATATTTAAAAAAACACGTGTTTGATGATCCGGAACAGGCCAGTTACGATAAATATAAAATTTAATCCCACTTTATTATATAAAAGATAAACTTCCACCTTTTGCTTAGATTAGAACTTTTTATCGTCAAGGCCCATTTTAAACTTATTATATTTGTGGCTTCATTGAGAAATGATAAATATAATGAGTATTAATTTATAATTTCTTGTATCAACGGACGGATAAATGTCTCCTGTAACACAGGACATTTCCTAGCATAGGAGACATTGTTCAAATATTGCAATTAATTGTACCTACAGCTACGGTTTATGTTTTACTTATATGTAAGTTATCCTATAATTGCATGTACATGTATATTTTTTGTTGTCAAATAAAGAATTTATTTATTATTTATTTATTTATTTAAAGAATAAAGAATTTAATTATAAAATTGTGTTAAATAACTAAATGGTTTTAGCAAAATAAAGAAAAAAATGTGATAAAAATGTTATAATAACATTTAGAAATATAAACACATTGTTACCTTTTAGATTTTAGAAAACCTGACTTTTAGAAAATAAGAGGGTAGTGCATTGATTTAATTTTCGATTTTCAGTGGCTATATTTTTGATTTTGAACTCAATTTAAGCATACATAGGGACATATGCATAGGGACAAAGAAAGCGACTTTGTTTTATACTATGTAGTGATTAGGATAGCCTACCGAAAATGCTCTTTTCTTGTCCTAATACTAAACACGAGTAATCTCCGAGGAAGATTAAATAAGAAATTATACATATATAAATAAAATAAATTGATCCGAATCTCTACGTGGAAGGATCTTAAACATATTTCACGACTAAATACATTCAATTAGTAGGTATAATATAATACTTAATGCGATCACTCAAACGTATCATATTATGCGTTGGATTGCCAAAGCGATTGGTCGATTACATCCTTTTTAATAAAAAAACATAATAATTTTATCCTTGCTGACTTTCTAGTGATGTTTATACGTCAGCCGTCAGGTAAATAGTGATATAGGTAATGTGTTTATTAATGAGGAGCATTGTCTTATGATTCTTCAGTTTTTGTACTTAGCATAGACAAAAAATCTTAAATTGTTTTTGTGCAGATGTGTTGTTTTTATTTTATATGGTGATTTAAAGGCAAAATAAACATGATTTATCTTTAGATTTTGTTCATAGTAGTAGTTTTAAGCTATTGCATAGCTTCTATCGCGGGCCATGAGCGCGGGGACCGAATCGAGAAATTCCGTAACGAAAAAACCTCACGCTCCCCACTCCGACGGACACGGAGGTGTGGCTTGAAGGCATAGCATGCAATAGCTTTACCGCGGCAGTCCCCGCGTGCCACACGTCTTTTTTTATTTTATGGTGATTTAAAGGCAAAATAAACGTGATTTATCTTTAGATTTTATAGTAGTAGTTTTTAAAGCTAAATTTACTTACACCGTTACAAATGGATTGCCATCAACGGAGTCCCAGGGATAAAGACAAGATCATGGAAACGATTGGAAAGACTGGAAAAGGTTAGGAAAAGGTTTCCACTTCCGCCACTCATTGCACTATAGCGTTTACATGCTTACTATTTGATGTTTGAGTTACCTTATAGTTATAATAACCTTATTTTAATAATACAGATCCTGTTGAAATTGATATTTTTGGTTTTATGGCATTCAAATGCTTTATAAATATAAATTTATAAAGAATAGAAAAAATTCAATCACGAGGCGGGACTCGAACCTGCATCCATTCGCGCCGTTCCGGGGCGGATGCCTGATCACAAAAAAGGTCTTATTCCATCGTAACAATATTGTATTCACTGAAAAGTGTTTCATATTGGTTGAGATGGTTGTTAAGTAATCAATTTAATAAAAAATTGAAAGGATGCGGGGTCGAGTCCCGCGTCGTGATCGAATTTTTTCTATTCTTTATAAAAATACAGGTCCTACTAATATTATACAAGATATTCACCAGTTTTAATAGATAAGTAATTAAATATACATTCAAACAATATTTTTGCAAAGTAGACGTTCAGGCATCATATGAATACTTTTAGAATTGTAATATGTATTACATACGTACTTACTATCTAATAAATAACCTACTTGTTTTAGGGCCGATTTTTCAATCCTTGGATAAAACGTCGAATAATGTATAAAACTAACATTTTAAAAACGTATTCTAATTGCTCGTATTTGACAGTTTACGTGACATTTTAATATTCTCGTGTAATACTTTATTGGACGGATAAATTTTAACCAAGCATTGAAAAAATGCCCTTAGTTGACAAAAATGTATCTCTCGTATGCTCAGGCCTCAGTTCCAACAAAGCCTACCGAGAACTATGATTTTTGCTACATTAATTTGACCTTTACCTTAAAGATTTAAGGCTACTAACTAGGTTATTCCCAGATTAAAAGACAGTTTCCGTGAAACGCCTTAATCCTTGACTTCGGGTTTTAACGAGACAAAGAAATTAAAAAAACTCATAATTCTTAGAAATTGTTCTTGCGTGATTTGATCTGCCTATTTAATGACACTTTTCCTTAATGTTTTGATAATAATTTCCTTCCTTGTAGCTTTCCTTTCCTTGTAATAGGACCAGATTTTTACCGGTTAACATGTTTTCATTTAGGTACAGTTATTCCAGAGTACATTGTAAACAAACACACAATATTCTTAATATAAAGTAAAGTCACTGTCCAAAACGGTAAAAAATTGGGTTATCATATAAAGCATTTGACTTTATTTATTACGTCATCATCATCATCAGCCCATATACGTTCCCACTGCTAGGACACGGGCCTATGAGGGTACAGGCCATAATCCACCACGCTGGCCAAGTGCGGGCAGATGTCACATGTCGTCGAACTTTTGATTCTTCGACATGTCATTTTTTTTCACGATATTTTTTCAATGTCTCATATACTATATCTATACTAATACATATTATAAAGGTGAAGAGTTTGGTTGTTTGAACGCGCTAATCTCAGGAACTACTGGTCTGATTTGAAACATTCTAATATCGGGCAATGCGGGTAAAACCGCGGGGCACAGCTAGTCATATTATAAATGCAATGTTGAGTGTGGCAAAATTCAAATAATTTTAATATTCTTTTTATATTTGCTCCATCTCATCGTGAACATACAAAAATATATATTGACATACAGATAAAAATAATCAAACTGTTTCTATGTTACTTATCGAATCTAATGACCTCTAATTTCGGTTATTATATAACTTAGTGTACCGTAATCAAGCTATTGTTACGTTATGTCGGTCAAGTTTAAGTTACCTTCTCTTTGTTAGTTATTACATTTTAACTGACTAAAAATCGAGGTTAGATACACGTATTGGGTGTCAAATTGTAATTAGTTTAACTGTTAATTAATAAAAGTATCATTTCATTAGATAACAACACCAATTAATTAATAGTTTATATACTTTTATCCTACTAATATTATAAATGCGAATGTTTGGGGATGGATGGATGGATGTTATTCTTTCACGCTAATACTACTGAACCGATTACAATCAAATTTGGTATGTAAGTAGCTGAAGACCCACAATTTAGACTACTTTTTATCTCGGAAATCCCACAGGAACGGGAAACTATGCGGGGGGCTTTGGAAACGCGGGCGAAGCCGCGTTCATAAATCTAGTACATAGTAACGTAGTAAGTAGTAGTTTATTATCTACTAGCTGTGCCGCGCGGTTTCACGCGCGTGGCTCCGCTCTGGTCTTAGCGTGATGATATATATTTAGCCTATAGCCTTCCTCGATAAATGGGCTATCTAACACCGAAAGAATTTTTCAAATCGGACCAGTCGTTCCCGTGATTATAGCGCGTTCAAACAAACAAACTCTTCAGCTTTATAATATTAGTATAGATTAGAAAGTAAGATTAGGTCAGATTATATTGAATTTTAAAAAGTAAAATTCCAATAAACAATCAAAAAGCTATTAATCTCTTTATAATGTCAGTATAGATTTTCAAATCATTTTTTTCTTATCAAGTGGCGTTTAATATTATGTAATAATAAATAATAGTTTTGTAACATAAATACTTTATATAAATATGTAGTTAATCGATTTCTAATTACTTCACTGGGGGCAGTACATTTTACTAAACGTTATGAAATTTTTAACAATAAAACCCATTTGGAATTAATTACGACAAGTCACATGTATCTAATTGTTTATAGGAATCTTATAGTGATATGAGATAACATTTTAACTGAAGTAAACTTTAATTTTATTATTTACTAGATTTCCGCCCGCGGCTTCGCCCGCTTTGTCTAAAACTAATAAATACATGATAATATATAATACTAAAACCGTCCTCATGAAACACTATTAAAAAAAACGTATCAAATCCGTTGCGAAGTTTTAAAAATTTAAGCATACATAGGGAAATATCGACAAAGAAAGTGACTTTGTTTGATACTATATAATATAGATAAAATTTAGAATCTAAGAAGCAGGCTTACTTTAAACGCATACCTTCTTTAAATAACATAGCAGCAAAATCACAAGCAAAATATATTAAAATAAATCGCATCATATACAACCTGAAAGAAGACAGTCAAAGACTTTCCGTTCTTTTCTATAAAATCTATGATAATATACATGACGTTGTCTAATAAAATTGTTTACAAAAATGTATTCAGACGAGGCATCATGTTCGGATTGCAAATTGGAGTTAATTGAAAGGAAATGGACTGAAGTTTTACTTAGCTGGGTTAGTTTTTAAGTAAATATATTATAAATAAATATTTCAGGACAATTTTCACACACGGCAGGATCTGATTCCATACTAAGCTTTCGCTTGTGTTATGGAAACCAGATGGCTGATAAACATACATATATACATAATTTTAAATAAATACTTATATAGGTAACACCCAGACACAGAGCAAACATCTATGTTCATCACACAAATATTTGCCCCAGGTGGGAATCGAACCTACGACCGCTGGCTTGGAAGGCAGGGCCACTACCAACCGAGCCAACCGGTCAGTCAAGTATGTAAATGGGAGTATAATTTTAGTAGATGTTACTGTAATTTTCCAAGGGAATGTGTATTTGTTAATTACTATCTTTCCCTGGTTTTCGCCCGATTTTACCGCCCTAGCTCAGCGTATAATATTTTCTTTTATGTACAAAAAGAATATCGATGTGATAGTTTTTTGCTATAGTGCATTATGTAATAAAGTTCTATCAAATTATATTCTTTCATTGAGACTAATAACTTTGAGAATTTTGTTATTAAAATGTTCATTCTTCATGTGTATCTTACCACAGTATTACCATTATTTCCTACAGTAGTGCGACGAATGTACTGTTGCAGAGAAACGGAGGGGAACTGGCGGGGGTCGGGCGACGCGGGCTGCGTAAAGCAAACACGCTTAGTTTGCTTTACCTAGCGCGAAAGGATGTCGCAGTCGTATTTTTTGTGTAATAATTTTATTATACATAGGTACATATTCTATTATGGCGCGCACAAACTGTTCGGTTTACGGATGTAAATCTACATTGAAATCCCAGAAGGAAACAATATTTCAGAAAGATTGTATTAATTGTATCTGTTGAATTAAAATCAAAGCTATGTATATATGTTGTCCTCATTATTTTCTAATCAGATTGTACATCCCAATGCGAATGCATTACTTAGTTAAATGGTATAATATACAATTAAGAACATCCAAAAATAAAGTGTCCACGTAAATAATATTTAGCAGTGCAATATCTGTAATTAATAATTATATATTTATGAACAAATAATTACATCAGATTTAATAATCGCAATTATTTTGAATGTACATATGAATAAAGATTTCATCATAATATTAATAATCACAATTGTTTTATTTCCCATTTGTTGCAACCCTAGCGTATTTTCGTGTGGCAGCGTCATTACCTACGCTGGCGGCGGCATCGCGCGACATCAAAGGCGATTCCTTACTGTAGGAAATAATGGTAATACTGTGACATTACTTTATTAGAAATAGGAAAATATATACGTAATAAATTTTGAAATATTTTTAAATTATAACAACATGCAATTCTGTTCCGATTATAATGTTAAATAAATCGACGGTAGTTCAACAATTTATACAAGTTTCATCTTTCATTGACGGTAGTTCAATAAATAATTATACCCTCAGTCTTCCTATATTATGTTTACAGTTAAATAAATGCGTGTATCAAAAGGATAAAGTAATTGACTTAAATTTGAGAAACTTGGTGGAAATAATAAATAGATACAAAGAAGATATTTGTTCTGATGATCTGAACAGAGCACTGCTGTGTACTGATGATTTAGAACCTTATATTGGTTATAAATATCCAATATTACGTCTCAGGTATGTTATTCATATAAATAAATTAAAGTGTCCGTCTGTCTTTTGAAAATAAATACGTTTTTCGTAGTGTTTATTATTTAACTTTGTCGTTAAAAGGACGTTTGAAAACTGTTTTATATGTCCGTTTATTTGCTGGTTCGTAATGACTGAACCGATTTCTATACTTAAGATTAATATACTTAGTAAGATTTGTTCCTCCTTAACGAAGATAACGTCACAATTCACCACTAGTATTATTACAAAACTTATTTCTTATAGAGATTTATACGAAGCCTCCGATCAACCAAAGAAGGTCTACATCATGACATCCATACTCCTCTTTCATTGCTGCATCAATTCACAAAAAGGTCAAGTAGAGAAGGACATTTGTGAGAAACTATCTATTGAAGAACAAGAAATTATTCTCAAATTCTGTGAAGCCTTAAGTGAAATGGAACCTACTGTTAATAATGTTGATACAGCTATTAAAGGTAATGACTTAATGTGCTCTAATTGAAGTTTGTGGTCAAAAATCGACCTTGTAACTAACGACCTATTGCGTTCCGTAGTTCACGTTGAAACGTTGGACAAATCCGCATTGAGATACATATTGATATGTATATTGTATAGTAATAATTATCGAAATATGTGTAGGATCAAAAGGATCTATAATATGTATGAAATGAGCCGCTATAACCATAGTAAATCGCACTCAAAATTAATTTAATTTCAACCAACTTTAATAATCTTTAATCTCAGTTTGACTTTTTTCTCTTCATTTGCGTCTATTAACATAATAACGTTTTGTTTTCACTATATTTTTAATTCGATAACCATGATACCAGTGCATACAGATTTGATTCCAAATCTCATCTTTTCTCATTTCGCATCTGCTTCATAATTTAAGCTTTCCTTGATATCATCTCCTTTATTAATTCACACCTTATACTAAACTTTTCTTATTTGTTTTACAGAAGCCTGCGACAGTAAAATCAAAACCAAAGACACAAATCTACCACCCGACGTCATGGACACATCCCAATCAACAATGACGTTATCATCCGACACACTGAAACCTAAAAAGCCCACTTTAACATTCAAATCCTCAATCACAGTATTACCTTCTGTTATCACTGATGCATCTTTATCTCGATCGTCATTTGATGTATATTCTGATGTTAATTATAAATCGTATGGGAAGTTGGATGTTAGTGATGTTATGGTGTCCTCTGATTCGAAGGATACCGTTGAGTTCAGGCCGCAGGGCTTGCAGGATAGTTTTGAAAGTAAGTTTATTAATTACTAGCGGTCCGCCCCTGCTTCGCCCGTGGTACATGTTTACGTTTTCTCTACATAAGAACCATCCTCGTACTTCCAGGAATATAATAAAAAAAGAATTATCGAAATCGGTTCAGCCGTTCTCGAGTTATGCGCTTACCAACACATTTTGCGATTCATTTTTATATATAAGATTATTACAGTGTTATTGTTTTTTCTTCTAATACATAACAATTGCAATTAAAGTGATTTAAGATCTTATGATCTACTATTTTGTCAAAATGTAAGCTAGCGCTATATCTAGGTGAATAATAAAAATATAATTTAGAAACAGAACAGGAACATATTTTCCAACTAGCTAATAAATATCACCTATATGACTTTTTTATATTTCCCATTGTATATATGCTATAAACTATAAAGTATAAACTAAATAAAATATATTATCACATTCACAAACGTTTTCAAGGACCAAATTGCAAAGTGGACTGCAACTGTGTAAGATGCAGCACGTCGACCTCAGACTGCGTGGATCCTGGAAGTTCTGTGGACAAGTGTCCACCTGAGGAGGAACACGTTGAGTTGAGTTCAGTTATATGTAGTAATGTTGAGTTCAGTTTGAGTGTTTGCAATAACTTCAGAAATTATTATTTTTTTATGTCACAGCAAATTAAGGGGCAGGTGGGCCACATGATGTTAGGTCGTCAAACACTAGGTTGAATTTTATGGTATTGGGCAGTCTATAAAAGCTATAGGAGGCTATAGGTTATTAATGAAATGAGTTTGAGTGTCTGTTAACGGTATCTCATAAAGTACTAGATTAAGTTGAATGATGATGGGTGGTTTATAAAATAATGTAATGTGTTAAATTTTTCAAAAGTGAGAATATTCTTTTGGGGAACAGACGAAGTTGTGTTGGTCAGGTGGTCTATTATTAAATTGTTCATCAATTAGGTACAAAAATATATAATAATGAATTAGTTGTTAGTTCAAACATAGGTGAATAGATTGACATTGATTGGCATTCTAACGTTACAATTTTTTAAACAAAATGTTATTAACTTTTGAAAATTTTCCTTGGTAACCAATTTGCCTTCATAACTCCTATTTTATCGCAGGAAAGAATTTGACAAATGGAAGCTATACACGATAATATCAAGTGTGTTGGTGCTAATTGCTCTTGTTGTTGTGTTGTGTACGATACCGCTGTGGAAGAGTAAGCCTAAAAAGGAAAAAGTGGTACGCTTGCATGAGGAGACTAGGTAAGTTGCAATTCATTCCTTTTCATTACTTGCATTGATATCTAAATCTATAGTTTTAAATAGCAATGCAGGTAGAAGTTGCTATACAAATCAAAGAGAAGGCTCGTAGTTCTGCTAGTTGTGTATTATAAATTTGTCATGAGATAAAATAATAGTTGCTAAAATTATAAAAAAAATATACTTAGCAAAATTGCATTGGCTGACAGTAAGTAAGTAGTTTATACAATTAAATATATCTTTATTCAGCTTAGTAGTTTCTAGAATGGCGTAGTTTAAAAAAATAAATGGGACAAGTTTTCATTTTAGGAGAGAAATAATAATTTTTTTTTTAAATCTTTTTGATGCGCCCTCGCTTTTTACCAATGTCTTACATGTCCTTTATTTTTATGGTTGCCTGGAAGAGATTGCTTTTAAGCAATAAGGCCGCCTATTGTACACTTTCCAATTTTATATATTCTCTTATTTTAAATTCCTGTTATATGTACAATAAAGTGTCATAAATAAATAAATAAATAAAATATTTTGGATGATTTATGTGATATCTAACTTATCATACACAGGCAAAGCTATAAGATTATAGAATCCAATATGACGGCCATGATCAAGTACATAGAGGCGATTATAAAATTCCTAAGGTGTAAAAATCCGGTTAGGTTTCTAAATGGGCAATATGTTTAAGCAGGCTTAGAGATATAATAAGATTCTCTTGGTTCTAACAGTTATGAAAAATTCAGTTATAAGTCGTATTATGTATTTTTTTCTTTATTTTATAAGCTCAATTTTAAAGATGATATAGACAGCTTAGCGAGATTTAAGTCTAAATATGCCACTAAAGGAAATAATTATATATAATATAATAAATATTCTACTGAAAATTAATATATTCCATAATTAAATTAAGTATTGACTAGAATAAAATTATTTATTTATTTATTTATTTATTCTTCACTGTATAGGATTTATAGAAAATTAAGACGACACAAAATAAAAGATACAATCGGCATACAGTGGGCGGCCTTATGGCTAAAAGCCATTTAAAATTATATTAAAATTATGTATTGTTGCTAACATAGGTATAAAAATATTGTTACTAACAAGTGGACCAATGATGTTACAATAAATAATGAATTATTATTTAACATATTTAAGAATAAACAATTGAAAATTTCACACATATCGTCATTGATTAAAAGTATTTATTATTTGTTTATTTTAATTGTCTTTTCTACTATATCTATTTCAGTTAATTTCATTTCAGTTTATTAATGATTCTTTAAGGATTACAGTAACCATATATTTACAGTTACTACCTACCAGACTGGCTTTGGAAATGTACAGACGGTTTCTGTGACAAAGTATTTCGTCCAAACACCAATGAAAGCATGTACACCTCAATGAGTCGTTGCAAACTGCTATGCTCTGGTCCACAATTATGGCCCCATCCGATCGGTTACACTTACTTCAGCAAAACCATCGTTACCTTGGCAACGAATAAATTAGAATATAAATTCCAATCAGTACCATCAGATGCAGTACACCAATATCTAGCTGAAGCGTTCAAAATATTCCTAAAAGATGTAGCAAGACTGGAAAAGATAGATACGAAATCTAGGAACAAAACTAGAGAACCCGTGAAGAAGATGATAATACAAATTGATGTGGAAAGTGATCCTGATCCAAGGCTTAGATTGAACACAGAAGAAGCGTATACGCTTAAAATTGAAACAATAGATAATCAAGTATTGATCAAAATAAGCGGTGTATCTTTCTGTGGTGTACGACACGGTCTTGAAACATTGAGTCAAATAATACTACTAGATCAGAGTACTGGAAGTCTAATAACACTTTCACATGCGGTTATTAAAGATGCACCTAGCTATAAATATAGGGGACTCATGATTGATACAGCAAGAAATTATATACCAGTTATAGATTTAATGCGAACTATAGATGCAATGGCGATGTGCAAACTGAACACATTTCATTGGAGAATATCAGATGTAACAAGTTTTCCAATGGAGTTATTAAGTGTGTCAGAGTTAAAAGAATTTGGGGCGTATGAAAGATCTATGATATGTACACAAGAAAAGACGTTAAATCGATAGTAAAAAGAGCGGGAATTCGTGGTATTAGAGTTCTTATTGAAGTGGCTTTACCAGGCCCTGTTGGGAGACCATGGATGTGGCTACCAGAAGCCACTTGTCCAACTAAAGATGAAAATTTTACGTGTAATAATATACCGTGTTTACGCCTTCCAATGCAAACGTCTGTATTCGACATAATACAGAATATTTACACGGAAATATTAGAACTAACGAACGTTGATGATATTTTCCATTTAAGTGACAGTATGTTTTCTTTTACGCATTGTAATAACTTGCTAGAAGATAGGGAAGGGTTTTTAGATAAAGCGTTATTTCGCTTGAAGATGGCTAATAAAGGGTTCCTTCCAAAATTGCCTATAATCTGGTATTCTAATCATTTGACGAGGGACTTCGAAGCGAGAATTTGGGATAGATTGGGTGTTCAATTGTATCTTTGGGATCAGAATCCGGAGGAGTTTTTGACCAAATTCAAAGTTATACATTCTACAAAATGGGACTTGTCGTGTGAAATGAACAAGCAAAGGTGTATTAAATACAGGTACGTGGAATGAATGTTTTTCTTCGTTTTTTGTAGGATTTTTATTTTTATGTAAAACTAGTGGTCCGCCCCGGCTTCGCCCGTGGTTTATATTTAGTATCCTATATCCTTCTCCTGGCTCTAAACTACCTCCCTGCCAATTTTCAGCTAAATCGGTTCAGCCGTTCTTGAGTTATAAGTGGAGTAACTAACACGACTTTCTTTTATATATATAGATTGTAGGTATAACACTTTTCACTTTCATGGAGATAGCAAGATCAGGGCAATTGAAAATAGCTGATAATATTAATTCTGAGGAAGCTAAGCTAGCTGATAATATTCTTCTTTCGTACCCAGTTAATAAAAGGCACTAGTATGACAAAATATATGTCGGCGCAACGACGATAAACGACTACCCTCAAACTACTAAATAATTATAACTAGCTAAAGTTTACTTTGATCTTTTTAAATAAGTGGTTGATTCATTAATCAACCACTAATGAAACAATTAAATTAACGAAATAATTAATGTTTGTTAAAACTGATGATAATTCATTGTAAAAATTCGAGTGGCAACACTCAAACTAATTCTTGTGAGTCATGGTTTGCTTTAAATGCGATCGCCCGACGGCACAGAGCACATTCACTCGCCGGCCGTCGGAGCGTTCGGAGCTCTCTCTAAAATTAGTAATTTCGACATGGAATAAAAGGGCAGTAAAATACCTACGGGCGTTCTACTTCGAGTATGAGCGCCTGCTCTGATGATGGTGACGTCAGAATTGCTGACATTCACTCTTTTTAAAAATAGCCATCGGGCCCTTCTCCCGTCATCAGAAGTGGGATAGAATTCAAGCTCTCTCTTTTTAAATGTTAAACGTTTACGTAGTTTTGTAACGGCATACTGGCGTTTGTGTTTTTTCGTGCGTTGTGTAAAGTAAAAGTTTGTTACGTGGATTATTGTAACGGGAGTGTTCAGTGTAGTTCATCGAAGGAATTGTGTGTGTTATCTGAGCTGCGCCTCTCTTTGTGATAAGCATAAATCTACGAGAACCTCCGAGAAATCTACGAGAACCTCCGAGAAATCTACGAGAACCTTCGAGAATCTGCCTATATCACAAATGAGTAGGTGTTGATCACATGATACGCGAACGGACTGTCTCTGTCATGTGGAGTGTTCAGTATTCTGAAAGGTCAGTGTGGCCGAGGCAGTGTATTTTTGAAATCCTGAGATGAACTACCGTAGTGTTGTAATACGAGAAAAGGCGTACGAGGACGTACGATTGTCAATATGGCCGTGTTAGACTTAAAATCTACGAGAACCTTCGAGAACCTCCGAGAAACTACGAGACCCTCCGAGAAATCTACGAGAACCTTCGAGACTCTCCGAGAACCTGTTACTAGACTGTCTGGTGCAGTCTGATAAACAAATTCCTATAGCAGATTTCACTTGGTCGGTCCAGAGCATTGGTGACCTGCTTGGCATTGTTACAGACATTTACAACGAGGCTGGTGCAGAGCGCGCACCGCCTGTCAGTATGGCCGTGTCGGCGCAACGACGATAAACGACTACCCTCAAACTACTAAATAATTATAACTAGCTAAAGTTTACTTTGATCTTTTTAAATAAGTGGTTGATTCATTAATCAACCACTAATGAAACAATTAAATTAACGAAATAATTAATGTTTGTTAAAACTGATGATAATTCATTGTAAAAATTCGAGTGGCAACACTCAAACTAATTCTTGTGAGTCATGGTTTGCTTTAAATGCGATCGCCCGACGGCACAGAGCACATTCACTCGCCGGCCGTCGGAGCGTTCGGAGCTCTCTCTAAAATTAGTAATTTCGACATGGAATAAAAGGGCAGTAAAATACCTACGGGCGTTCTACTTCGAGTATGAGCGCCTGCTCTGATGATGGTGACGTCAGAATTGCTGACGTCACTCTTTTAAAAATAGCCTTTGGGCCTCTTCTTTCGTCATATACATAACACTTATTGATAAAAAAACTTTATTTTTCGTATCTGTTATTCATTAGTCATTACTTTCATTCTTATTCACCTGTGGTCTTACATTTTCTATTACTTCACCATACTATTTCCGTCATAAGTTATTTCACAGCAATTACTTCCATTCATAGCTATACATCGTATAAAACTAAATGCTACTAATAAGCGAAAGTTACTCGACCATATGTTTACAACTCCAGTGCTTTGAAAAACTTGTTATAATTAACTACGTGCTATAAGAGCGAATTTACACTTGAAGTGAGGTAAATTACTAGATTATAATAGATTTTTTAAAGAAATATGAAAGTGTGTAAAATCCCTTAAGAAGTGGGTTTATCGGTTTGAGTTAGCTGAAACATACATTCAATAAGGAATAAATAAAAAAAAATAATGTAAAAGAAATTTAAATTGCGATACGATCTATTATTATTACTATTTGTATTGTTATAGGTATATCCGTTTTTAAAATTCAACTTCGTGACATATTATTAGATTGATTAGCCTATTATCTTAATCTTATCCTGTTAGTTTTAATATGGTGTTGGATGTTTAATATGGGTACTGGGTATACTAGCTTCAACACACAGATTCTCTTGTGTGAAATACGGATGAAAAGCTATAGACTACAGGTCCATGTTGAAAAGGTTATGGGTCATTTGAACCACCAGGTGACCTATCAAGAACGATTTAAGAGCATAAAATAATAAGATTCAGCACTACTTGTAAGTTGTCCAACTGAGTGCAGATGAGAATTCGAAAGTACAGACAAGTACGATCTATGTACAAACGAAATTTTAGCAAAATTCGTTCAGTAGTTTTTGAATGATTTGCCAATATACAGTAATATTGATGCATGTATAACATAAGTGAGATTTTTTCAGTCATATAATTATTAATCGATAAGTACCTACTACCTACATGAGAATTGGCAAATAATACCTTTCCGATATGTTTCCGATGTAGTTTTTCATAGTGTCTGGACAAAAAATATCAAAGATATTAAACAACTATGTAAAACCGGATGCATGATTATTCATTTATTTTAATGTAGGCATTGCATAAAGAATTTATAACTAGCTGCACCTCATGGTTTCGCTTGCGTTGACCTTGGGTAAAAAGTATTCAATATTTAACGTATATCAAGGACGACAGACTTACAGACTCATTTCCATATTTTTATTAAGTTTGGATATTTGCTAGCCTATACATTATGAAAATTGAAAATTTGTTAATTATTATGTGTTTTCCCTCCTCCTCTTTCCTTATAATCTACTTACTTAGTCTATTGCAGATTATTACTTCTCAATTACTATAATCTATGCACTTAGAAGCAAAAAAATTGATGAAAAATGCAATGCACTTTTTTTAAGTTGCTTAGTACACACTTTCTCAAGTACCTAGATAAGTTATATGCTGTATGCATTTAATTAAAAAAAACACATTAATTCATATTTATTTTCGTAAATATAGGTAGTACCGTAGTAGTATAAGTATAGTTTAGGTATTGATATTTAGAGTGTGATTTTTATAAACAACTAACTTTAAAAAAAATTATAAACTAAAACCTTCCTCTTGAATCACTCTATCTATTAAAAAAACCGCATCAAAATCCGTTGCGTAGTTTTAAAGATTTAAGCATACATAGGGACATAGGGACAGAGAAAGCGACTTTGTTTTATACTATGTAGTGATGTCACTGCCCAATTTCATCAAAATCCTTTACTAGTAGTTTCGTCATTCTCTACCAAAATTCATACGTCAAAACTATTTCTTTAAATGACTTTAATATATTTAATCAGTATAAAAGCCATCTATAACCCGTTCCCAGATCATGGCAAGACATGTACGCGTGGAAATCATGGAGAAACTTGGAGGTTTTCACGATAGAAGGGGGGGAGGCGGTGCTCTGGACGGATCTGGTTGATACCGGTTAGTTGATAGTGAAAGTGACGTCAGAATATATTGATTGGTTGATTGATTCATACGATCCAAATAAGAATAGGAATTGCCACTTTGTTCAAAACCTACTAACTATTTCTATCTATAGTAATATTATAAAGCTGAAGAGTTTGTTTGTTTGAACGCGCTAATCTTAGGAACTAATGGTCTGATTTGAAAAATTCTTTCGGTATTAGATAGCTCATTTATCGAGGCTATAGGCTATAGGCTATATACCATCACGCTACGACCAACAGGAGCGGAGCACTGCGGGTAAAACCGCGGAGCACAGCTAGTATTATATAAAAATGAATCCATATTTCCCTAGGTCATGGCATCACGCTTAAACGGCTGGACAGATTTCAATAATTCTTATTTTGATGTATTCGTCATCGTTTTGAGTGATGAAGTCACTTGGTCGAGCTTTGATATAACTTTTGTTTTTCAATGTTGTTGTCTGTAGATCTTTTTACGGTGTCTTTGTACTAATTTTTGTAGATACATATTACATAGTTAGATTTGAACTAGAGGCAGATATTAGAAAATTAGTTTTATTGGTAGCAGGATCGTGTAGTTAAAAATTTGCTGACACTTTAGAAGCCAACAAAACGAGTGAGAGAATTCAAAATTAAGTTTTCCTATTATCTATTGCTGTCGCGTTATGCCTCAAGCCTCCCCCGTAGAGCGCGACAGGGATAACTGCAGCTCAGGCCGAAAATACCTAGGAAAATTACGCAAATTCGACGTTCCGTAGTCGCCTGTTTCCTCCTCCAATACTGGAAAAACGGCTCTTTTGTTTGCTCTTAATTTTTTTTTAATATTCAGCTGTCCGCTGCAGTCGTCTTGTCAACAAAAAATATAAGATCGCATACAATTGTGATTTTTTTGACCGCCTCCTTGGTACAGTGGCGTGAGCGAAACACCGAAGGGTCCTGGGTCGATTCCCGGTGGAGACGAAGAAAAAAAAATTCTCGTTCTGGCAGGACACAGAAGGCTGATCACCTACTTGTCTTTAAAGAAAGTCGATCAGTGAAACAGATGTATGAATAATGCATCTGCCCCTTACCCCACTTGGGGACACGAGACTTCACTTTATACAATTAGCGACATGAGAAATTTACAGTTTCAGATTGCAATGAATTATTCATCATCACCATCAATCATCATCATCATCTACAAACATTTTCTTCAACCATACATAATTCTAAATTCATCTTACTTCTAATATCAGCCCATACTTATAGCCAAAATGCTGAAATAGCATATTATTATGTAAATGAACAGATTTCCTTACAATGTTTTTCTTCACCGATTGAACTAAGTAACGGATAATGGGCAGATAATTTGAGAAATCAATTACTTTGTTGTTGTACAAAACGTTTTTTACTTTACGTCCGGTATTCACTTCAGGTTATAGAACCTAAACAAATATAGAAAATATATCGAGCTAGCTGTGCTCCGCGGTTTTACCCGCAGTGCTCCGCTCCTGTTGGTTTTAGCGTGATGATATAGCCTTCCTCGATACATTTATCGAGAACGAGAACGCGCTAATCTCAGGAACTGCTGGTCCGATTTGAAAAATTCTTTCGGTGTTAGAGAGCCCATTTATCGAGGAAGGTTATAGGCTATATATATCATCACGCTAAGACCAACAGGAGCGGAGCAATGCGGGTGAAACCGCGCGGCACAGCTAGTCATGGATAAAGACAACGATTTTGGTATCTTTGAATGTTGCCTCGTTTCATTTCTGACACGTGTGCTCGGTACAGACGCTGTTTTCATTTTAGTTATTTAAACGATAGGTTTTAATTATTTTTATTTATTGTTTGTTTCGCGTATGCAATTAATTATTTATTATCTTAATATAATATATAAATCTCGTGTCACAATGTTTGTCCTCAATGGACTCCTAAACCACTTAACCGATCATAATAAAACTCGCACACCATGTGCAATGGTGATCCAACTTGAGAGATAGGATAGTTTAAACATGTAGGTACCACGGGCGAAGCCGGGGCGGACCGCTAGTATTATTATAAAACCAAAAAATACAAGTCTTAAACGTTTAGTGCTAATTTCAATCACTCGACTAAAATTAATTGCTCGTCACTGTCGTTCATGTCATGCACTAAATACAATTTGGTTAATAACGAAATATACTTAAATATACATAAATGGCGGTACTAATAGGAATATTTACATGATTATTAAACATTAATAAACTATTTACCTGTTTTAATTTGTAACTTGTGCAATGGCGCGTGCAGTTTTGTTCCTGTGCGCATTGTGTGTAATTAGTCAAAGACAGAAAAATATAGTAAACATGAATTAACAAAAATTTATTTAGATTAAATAAAAATACGTGTGGCACTCGAGGACTGCTGCGGTAAAGCTATTGCATAGCATCCATATTCTGTGATCTGTGATAGCATCGCATCGCTGTGCCGGTTGGAGTGGGGGGTGTTAGGATTTTTCGTTACGGAATTTTTACATTCGCCGCGCTCAAAGTCTGAGATAAAAGCTATAGCTTAAAGTGTCTCTATAAAATGTATGTGTATAGTTGTAATGTATGTTGGATTAATACTATTGACTACTACTGACTATAAAGGAAATCTGTGGGTTTTAACCGACTTCAAAAAAGGAAAAGGAGGTTCTCAATTCGATCGTATATTTTTGTGTGTTTGCGCATAACTTCGTTGTTTATGAACCGATTTTGATAGTTTCTTTTTTTAGTAAGATTTCCCGCAACCTAAACTTCAGTAAATGTTATTGTCGCCTGAATGTTTGTTTCCTTGCACTTGATAAGAAAATTGGATTGATCATGATAATGAAAAGGCTTAAATGTTTAAACTATCCTATCTCTCAAGTTGGATCGAACTGCACATGGTGTGCGAATTTTATTATAATCGGTTAAGTGTTTTAGATGTCCATTGTGGACAAACATTGTGACACGAGATTTATATATATTAAGATTACCACCATACATATATTATTAAGTTGATAGCAGGTATTGCAGGCAATTCTTAAGCAAACAACCAAAGACCTAGGTACAGATTTCTTTCTCCAATAAATACTTATGTACTGCAATAAAGAGAATTAAGAAATATACTAGGAAATAAGTATTATGGTGGTGTTAAGTTCACTGGGTCTTCTCTCGCAATCAATAAATGAGCACTATAATGGGGGCACATGTCATGGTCAGGCAACTGTCAAAGGTTAGGTATTGTAGTCTATGACTGTAGGTGTTTATTCATTTGTTATTTATTAGGGTACTCTGGTGTGCACTTTTTACAGAGACAACGCTTCCTTTCGATTAGATACTTATTATCTACTAGCTGTGCTCCGCGGTTTTACCCGCATTGCTCCGAGCTTTCCACGATAAATGGGCTATCTAACACCGAAAGATTTTTTCAAATTCTTAAGATTAGCGCGTTTAAACAAACAAACAAACTCTTCAGCTTTATAATATTAGTATAGATTGTTACGGAATAATCATCTGTGCACACCTAACGATTAAGTACACCCTTATAGAGACGAACTGATTCCATGCCATAATCCTGTTGTTTGCCAGTTTTAAGGGCACATCACATGTTACAAGCGTCACGAAAGGGACCGAGGAAGTATACAGAACAATTTTATTCCATGTTATTCGCCGATTGCACTTGCTGGGATTCAGATTGTGTCAAGTAGGTTATTATTGATGTCAGCTGTGCTATCAGGTCAATGCCTCTTAAGTAGCATCATTGTGATTACATGCGCTGAATTCTCCTTTAAGATTATTACAATGTTATCTTTGGGGTGGATTTTATGTTGTTGTTTATAGTTTTCTGGATTGTGTTGGTGTGGTTTATAGATTAACAGGTTTATACCCAGTTTGTAAGTGGGATACTTCATAAATGCAAAATGTATTTTTTTATGATTTATTTATTTGTACTGTTACTGTAACTGTTATAATGCAGTTTTCTTTCTTAATAGATAATCTGGCGTTACTAAGTACATCCATCCGTTCAATTTTCCGTAAATAATTTCAGTTTCATTGATTACAACTACACCGTTTCTTCCCGGCTCTTTTCTGTAGTCTGTAGAAACTGCTTTCCGAATCGGTGGTAAATCTATGTAATAACTAATAACTTTTCAAAAGTGCTTCTCATTGAATAAATACATGTTAGAGTTTGAGCTTATAACATTATGTGTATTATCCGTAATGCCTTATGTTTAAAGTAAGATAAAGTATTAGGAAGGTTTAGTGCTAAAAATAAAATCTGGATAACATTGTATTCGCTATAAAATTGACTTCTTTACACTGACCAAAACCTTGAAAAGTTTTGGACAGTCTGCAGTCTGCAAATAATTAAGTGGGTCAATGATGAAGGTTGTTTGATAAGATTAGATTTAATAATTAATAAATATATTAGATTGTTATATGGTAATGAAAAGAGCATTGGATATAGATACAAATAAGATAATTCTGCTGACAGTCTAAGCAGCGTTGGTTGGCATAGTTGTGAAGAGAAATGAAGACAGAGGAATTGCACCAATGCAATACTTTAGGCGAGTATTGCATTGGTGGCTCAGTGGTGAGGACCTCGGACTTCAAATCGATAAGTCCGTGGTTCGAACGAGGCGAACGCGCAGGAAATAAATTGGTTTTTCAATTTATCTGCGCATGATATAACATAACCACTGCCCGAACGGTGAAGGGAAACATCGTGAGGAAACCGACATGTCGAAGAGTCAAAAGTTCGACGACATGTGATATCTGCCCGCACTTGGTCAGCGTGGCCTGTACTCTCATAGGAGGCCCGTGTCCCAGCAGTGGAGTATTGGATATAAATTTGAAATCATATTATTATAGATATTTTACCCCAAATAATGGAACATTGTAAGAAAAAATGAATGAATAAAATGTTCTTAATTCTAAAAGTTCTTTGTCGTGCACGCATGACAAGCACGCCCGTGTAAACCCGCCACCCGCCCGCCCAAATAAACGTTTAACTTAGTGTAGTGTATCGTTTAGATGTGTCACGATACACTTTGTATAAAATACTAGCTGTGCTCCGCAGTTTTACCTACATTATATAGCCGTCCTCGAAGAATGGGCTATCTAACACTGAAACAATTTTTAAAATCGGACCAGCGCGTTCAAACAAACAAACTCTTCAGCTTTATAATAGTATAGATAAGTAATAGATCTATTCATCAAGAATGCTATCTGTATATGTCATCACTCATCAGTTGGCTTAATTGGTTCGATTTCCGCCCAGGGCAAATATTTGTGTGATGAACATAGATGTTTGCTCTGTGTCCGGATGTTAATTATTTTCTATATTTATCTAAGTATTTGTTTAAAAATTATATATATGTATGTCTATCAGTCATCTGTTTTCCATAACACATGCGAAAGCTTAGTAAGGGATGATATCGTGCCGTGTGTGAAAATTGTCCTGAAATATTTTTTTTGCAGGTAATCTAGACGACCATATCTGGCCTCGTACGGCAGCGGTTGCAGAGAGGCTCTGGTCCGATGTGGTCGCCAATTCGAGTGCCAATAAATATGTGTATGCCAGACTGGATACCCATCGGTAAGAGCATCAATTCATCAGCTTAACTTAGTATTCACCTCTTTTAAAATCTTAGGTATATTATCTACTTATCGGGAAGAGTGTTTTACTTGTGTTATTAGTTTTCTTAAGATTTTCATCGTTGATGTCTTCAATTATAAGCCCATCTGATTACTATCAACAAACTAGCTGTGCTCCACGGTTTTACCCGCAGTGCTCCGCTCCTGTTGGTCTTAGCGAGATGATATATAGCCTACAGCCTTCCTCGATAAATGGTCTATCTAACACCGAAATTTTTTTTCAAAACGGACCAGTAATTACCGAGATTAGCGTGTTCAAACAAACAAACAAACTCTTCAGCTTTATAATATCAGTATAGATATACACACAAAATTTACTCTATAATAAATAGGTAACTATGGTTTTACAGTTGGCGTATGTTACTCCGTGGCATAAAGGTGCAACCAATCTGGCCGGCCTGGTGCAGCTTCCATCCCAGCAAATGTCTCCAGAAAATAAATTAATTTACTATACAAGTTTGTTTTACTGTATTTTACCCAAATCTTTATAAAAATGCAAAGAAAAGAACAAAAATGTTGAACTGGGATTTGTACCCACAAATCATCTTAAAAAAACAATTTTATTTTTAGAAATGAGCACATTGTGTTCTAGTATTTTTATGGTTCTGAATTTTTAAAGTGAAAACTTCTTTAGCGGCGTTGAGCACTTTTTTTTTGTAATGGTTATAAAATCTTAAACTCGCGTCAGGACACGTGACCTGATCGAAAAAGCGTTAGACGGATGGAGAGTAGACAGCTATCCCCTCTCTATTACGCGCGTTTTCACTTCTGCCGGCACTCCCGGAGTGCAACCCGTCTTTTTTTTAAACAATATTATCACTTATCTAATTGTGAAAAGATAAATAAACTTACCTTAGTTTTCGGTTAGATGGTAAAAGAAGTTATGGAAAATTTTAAATACATACCTAGGTACTTAAATCTCGGAAAAAATCAACTAACGGTGCATTAACATCAAACGAACATAGAGCTAGAGCATTCTTTCGTGATCTTTCAGTGTAAACGTAAACTCGTATACAGTGTTGTACAGTATTAGAACATTGCATATAATATTTTCATATGTACTAAGAACAACGAAAGCTACGCCTATTTACTCTAAAATAATTTGATATAGTGGGGTTAGAATGAGCATTCGCTCGTTTGATATAAATGCACAATCAAAATTCTGTAATATAAATACAAATTCATACACATCAAATAATAACTTACCCGTCAAGAAAATCGATCAGTTAATAATATGTGAAATAATGCATCTGCCCCATAACCCCAAGGGGACATAGAGTTTCAATTTAATCTATTGAGCGTGTGTGCCGAGCACACGTGTCAGAAGTGAAACTTCTTTGGCAAGATTCAAAAATACCAAAATCGCCTTACTCCAGGACGTTACGGTATTGGCATGACGCGACCTTGAAATTTTACTCTCAACGCGCCTTTAAGGTGATGAATAAATTTTTCTAACATTTACGGCCCTTTTTAAACCTTCGTAATTTTTATATTATTAAAGTTGTCGTGATGAAAATTCTTGACAGTTCAATAGTTACACAATACGTCTACCGTTTTAGAAACATGATTCCATGATATTTTCTCGATAGAAAAAAATACAAAGTTCTCATTGTTATTTTTTTATAATCTCTGGCATCTTCAAAATAACAAACGTAAAGTTACGACTTTTTGGATATTAACTATAAAATATACAACCTATACGTCTACCGATTTAGAATTTTGAAATATGCGATGGTTTTGAAATAAACAAGAAATACTTGAAATTAGCGCGCGACCAGCCAATATAGCGAGAGCCGCCCTGTACCTTCCTACCCCGATCGCTGCACGAGTCATTCCCGCTACGGCCGTCACACGGGGAACTTGTGTCGCTCGCGCAATCGTAAAAAAGGGTGACAACACGATAAGACAAAATGAGACAAATGGGGACAATAAAGAAAATAAGAAGAAGAAACATAAAGGTTGGAGGAAAAAGAATGCTTACAATTGGAACAAATTAATGAAGTAAGTTGGTTTTATTTTAAATTTGATGATAATTGTATTATAGACGATGTTTGATATGTACCCCTGTTTTAAGTACATAACGAATGTGTAAGATTTTTTTCATTTATAGCATAGATAATTTTTTCAGAAATCCGGAATCCAGAAGGAAAATAAACCCACTGATTGTTCACAATGTGAACCCACTCCTTCGTAAGTACCTTTATTCAGTCAAAAATGTATGTTATCAACGTTCTACTGGTTTTATCGCATGATTCCATTTTTAGCAAAAAGCAACAAAGTGCAAAGAAATAAAAAATCATGGTGAACTTAGTGGAAGTATGGCGGACATAATATGGAACAGGAGCTCATTGGAGTATTATTATATTTAAAAAAATACGAAATAATTTCAAGAATTACATTTCTTAGAAGGTGGTAGATAAGTATGTTGTATAAAGAATTTGATGTTGATATTTATTTCATTTATACTTACTACACCTGTGCGGGAAATTGCTTAGTAATAAAACAGGTTTATATTCATATTTACATAGTAATGTGAGTTTTCATTTCGAAAAATTTTGTGTAAGTATATTAAATTGAGTTCCTGGGTGATCTGGAAACACAATTGGGCCCGGAAGATGGCGCTGCAGTCACTCCTCCTAATGACATGAACCGATTTGGATGAATATTTGTGTGCACATTTCATTTTTGTGGGATGATTGGTTGATTCGCTTTCACATTAGCTAATATTATGTATTTTTGTTGTTAGAAAGTAAACTTAATTTAATGTTTATAATACATTATTATTGGTATAAATAAGCCAGTGTTCGTCTCACATTGCTGTACCTGCCTACCTACCCTACCAGGGCCTAACTTTGTTCTGGCTATTT
>CAJQZN010035989.1:0-24730 GCA_907164685.1 Colias eurytheme | reverse complement strand
AGAAAATTGAACCGAATATCAGCAATCAATTTTAATTATTTTAAGTAACATGATTGCATGTAAATAATTCAAGCCAAGTGTAAATGCGTAGTTATCATTTATAAATCAAACATTGTAAGTGCGTTTTTTATGTAATAAATAAATGGATACAACCTTCCTAATTAATAAGACCTTCTTATTTCTACACGTTATTCCTGTAAATGAGTCGGTAACTATGTAATTTAGGAATATATTGAGCCGGTGCTATTTTTTTCTTTTAATTGGAGCTATTTCATTTTAAACAGTGTATTATTCTTTTTAATTAGTTGTTGAATAATGTATTTTAATAAGAACACGTGTTGGAAGTGAAGATTCGTATTTATTAAGTTTTTTGTGAATATAATTATGTAATGTACCTAGTTTGAAATTAATTTATAATGTTATAGATTGAATAAAACTCAGGGCTGTTTTCTACACAGAATACACACTAATACATATTACATATAACGTTTTTCTTATATACTTAAATAAAATAAAATACAGTTTTATAAACGTGATTATGATTAATTTATGACTTCAAATAAATCAAATCAAATATAGAAGACATCAGGCAAGCTTTGTTTAAAAAGGAACAAAGCACTCGTTATTTAAGACAGCTTATTATATTAATGATAAATAAGTAATATTTATATGATCTGCGTAAATATTTAATACATAATATATTAAAGGTCATAATTATAAATATCTAAATACATAAGCTTGTCAATCAAGAACCATGTCGACAGCCTGTTAAAATAAACACAAAGAACAATCAATCTAGTGACTTATCATATTTATTTACTTATTTATTTAAATAAAAGCCCATTAATACTTGTTACATGTTATGTATATAGTACATATTATGTACTGATTAATATAAAATGATAATTTATTTGTTTGTTTGTAAGTATCAAAATACGTCTATATGTTTGATTGCCCACAAGGTTGCAATTAGTTTCAGTAGGGTAGGTTCCAATTTTCACAACTTACTGATAATATCTATCTCCTATCTAACACTATTTTCATACATTATTTGGCATTTTAATTAAAAAAGTTTCGTTGCACGTGGTGTCAAAGTGGGATTTTGTCGAATGTGTGTTTCATCGTGATATATGCAGTGGAACCTTTAAGTGGAACGAAACAATATTTTCGACCACTTTTGTTACAAATTTTTAGCATACCTACTTGAATAACAAGAAAAAAAAATGAGGCGAGATTTGATCGAACTTTTATGCTCTACCATTGAACGGAGTTTAAAAGAAATTAATATCATTGTTTGTCATATTTAATGCATAAAGACATTTTATAGAACCACGATAATAAAGCGTCTCTTGTCCCTTCTTATCATTCAAGTTTTCAAGGCCCTGCAGTTCCATTGACTAACCTTTGTCCCTAATAAACCTCGCCCCAACATTTTGAAATACTCCATATCCCGGCATTAACCAACATTAGCCGTTAATCAAAGGTATATTAAGCATTTATGTTACTATTGCAAGGAAACAACCGTTTACGCACTGTTTAATACCTAATTCAAGTTTCACTTATACACGTGATGTGTATGAATATAATCGTTTAGGCTTTTAGAGGCAATTAACAGACATGCGAACTGATACCACTATGTGCTAGTACTTTGCTAATTTTATTGCAAGTTTACACGTTATTATGAATAATTTATTTGGTGGTCATAGATAGGTATGTTATATCAATTGGTATGGATTGAGTAATTATGTGTGGGGTTGTAGGCATTTTTTTTATAGGGAAGACCCGTCTTCGTGTAGTCCTTGAGTACGACCAGCAGCTCTAAATTGTTTTATGATATACCTACTAGCAGTCCGCCCCGGCTTCGCGCGTGATACGTCAAGGAATATTATAAAAAAGGAATAAACGAAATCGGTTCAGCCGTTCTCGAATTTTGCGCTTAGCAACATATTTGGTGATTCATTTTTATTATATAGAAGATAAGTACATAAGTATATAGTTTAATAGTGGAAATCAAACTATCATAGTCGCAACGATTTTATGATGTTATGATTTGAGTGTGGATATATTTAGGAGGCTAGCCGCTAGAGACTGACATAGTTTATTTTTTACCACAGTTAAACATCTCATTCCCGTAGGAACATTCATTGTGATTTGTGATGCACATTGCACATTTGAATTAATCCGAATTCTATAAAGACCAATAGCTGATGTCGCTATATAAAAATGTGACATAAATTACTGTTTATTTTCTTTGACCGTGCGATCGAAGTCGCGGGTGGAAAGCTAGTTCTTAGTCAAAATTGACGAGCTCTATACCTATGAATAGCACTAAGAAGCAGTAGTCTATAAATCCAGGAATGTATGACAAAAAGACGGGACTTGAAATTTAACGCGGAAAGTACGGTCTACCGGCGTTTTATTTTGTGTTTCTGGTTTCAAATAAATATCTGCGTTGAAAACATTTTTTTGAATAATTCCGCTTATGTACGAAATTTTTCTCGTAATATTTTGAAGTGAGAATATATTATTATTAATTATAAGTTTATTGTGTAGTATACAATATATAGTATTAAAAGCATTTGTGAGTTATCTAAATACCTAAATGTTTGAGTCGAGTGGTTGAAATTCACTCACGATAAAAAAAAAATTAACCAAATGTCATGTATCAATATTATTTAAGTTTACTTAGTAATAAGATTGTTAATATTAGTAGGTAACCTACTAATTAAGTTATCTATGTTTTTGTTCAACGTTTTCAAATTACATGAGGTATTGCGGACAATTAACGATATTAACATTCCAATTAATTCATTTAGCTTGAAGTTTAAGTTAATTGCAATGCTAAACGCTTATTAACTAACGTTTATTTTGAGGTTACAATTTTAATCGAATCAATATTATTTCAATAATTATTATGATTGATCACCTAAAACTAGGTTATGTTACTACAAAAATAAATAATTATTATAATAGGTAAATACCGATTTCTTACATAAACCTAAACTAGCCTCGCCCCGCGGTTTCGCTCCCGTGGCTCCACTCCTGTTGGTCGTAGCGTGATGATAATATATATACCCTATAGCCTTCCTCGATAAATGAGCTATCTAACACCGAAAGAATTTTTCATATCGGACCAGTAGTTCCCGAGATTAGCGCGTTCAAACAAACAAACAAACTCTTCAGCTTTATAATATTAGTATAGATAAGTACATGAAAAATTATAAGTATCTATAAGTAGTAGAGGCACAAAATTTGGACCGTAAAATAATATTTTTTTAATTGTTAGGATTCACTTCATTAGGCAACCCAATGACTAGGTATTACTTAAATACTAACTGTTAATACCTACACCAAAGCAATCCAAGACAAGTATCCATTTTTTTGTTTGTACTCATAACCTGAGCCAAGTGTATTGGTATTCTTTACAATTTCAATTTCTTTTTTCTTTTGTGTAAAGAAAAAATGTAAAGAAATTTTCTTGTGAGACGACATTTGTTAAGAATCTGCTTTTTGTATATATAAGTGAAAGTGTAGATACATTTGGAGTGCACGTTTTAATATTTGAAGTGACACTTCATATTATTATTACCATTCAATTAGTTACGATTATTTTATGTCAACTGCAGCCTTGTTCCTAAATATAGCGTCTCCATATCAACCATATCTGGGCCCAGCCCTTATTGATTATATTTTGTCACAAAGGAAGCGGTATGACCATAAAATGTACAGATTTTTAATGTTATAAAAAAGTATCTCTTATTAAAAAAGTAGCTCTATAATCACATAGAGCTCAATGTAAAGCCTCAATACATAAGAAAGGTGACATAGGAAAGGAAAAGGTGGTAGGAAACATGGTAGGAAAGGTAACTAATAAATAAAACAAAAACATATGTGGAATTATTTACAAACATTAATCATTTATTTAAGACAAAATATCACCTTCTGATTATAATATAGAAGGCACCACATAACTTGTACATCAAATTTTAATATATTAACAGGACCTGCTAATTTTTTAATTATAAATATATTCAGGATAAAAAAAAACCTTCAAATAAGTACTTAAGCAATATTACTAAAAACTGTATTAAAAAAGAATTTAAAAAGGTTGTGTAAGATAAAAAATAATTTATTTATTTAAATAAAAAAAAAAGTTTCTATATTTATAGAGCAAAGTCCTGAATATATTTATAATTATCACAATAAGATTTATATTGGAACACACGATCTGATTACAGATTTATTTAATAAAATTAGTTAGAAAATATATAGTGATTTACATTTATAGAGATAACTGTCTGTCACTTATATAAAATCACACGAAATATAACCAATTGTAATACTGTAAAATCAATTCAGATTGAGTGTTGCCAATATAAAAAAGGAGTATGGTAACAATATTTTGTAATCTGTGACCAACCGTCACTTTTATTATTTATCTGTAGTAGCATCAATTCTAAAAAAATTTTAAGGGAAGTTTTATTTTTTTATTAAAATTACTAATTCGAGGCTTTTTATGTGCGTTAGAGAATTTATCTAATTTGTTCATTGTTTAAATTATTATTTATTAAAAGGGTAAACATGAATACATAGTACATAATATATTACAAAATATGCAATATTTTAAAATAAAAATACTAGATGTCATTTATGATTAAAAATTAAAATTCACGTTTTAAATAATATTTTTTGTTAATAATTACTTGATATTTTAGTGTGATTAGGAAGAAAGGTTTTTCCTAAGTCTAATTGTACTATTAAATTGTAATCTCGTTTCTCCAATGATCCAATGTCCAAGGAAAAGTTATTAAAATGCTAAAAATATATCGCCATCTCATATAATTCAAAACAGAAGAGAGAGATGGCTATAGATACCATAAAATCCGACGATTGAAAAATCAGCCGTGGATTAAAAACATTATTTACTTCACTCTGTACTTTATTAACACCATTTTAAAAATAACAACGAGCTAAACATTACAATAAGCATTAAGACTAGTAAATACTACATCCTTTGTATTATCGATAAATTTTATGCCAACACTATTAAAAATATATTTTATCTATAAAATATTTTTTTTACTTTTAAAATAAAAACAAAATACAATTTTTAGAATTCAAACGTTTAATGGTATTCTAAAATCAAAAATATTCGATAGTTTTTTTTTTCATAACAGAGTTTTTAGGCCAGTAATATCATGTCTACTAAAGGAGGGAAACTACAAAAAGTTTTCATAATCTTTTTGAATATACATATTATAAATATTTATTAATTTTTCGATAATACAAAGGCAAACTGGAACATCATGGGTAAAGCACATCGTATCTATTGTAGGCACAATTCAAGGCTTTCACTGGTAATTAATTATATTGTAATTAGTATCATTATTATGGCTTCCATCTCTATGAGTTAAAAAAAACTGGTTATTTCTACTGTATGATATTTCAACAAAAATATACTTTTTCTTTTAAGAAAATATAGTTTTTTCATAATTGATATTCAACAATTGAAATTAATTATTATCTATAATTTAAAATAACGACTGCACTGTCAAAATAGAACCATAGATAAAAAATTCTAAACTGTCACTCATAGAGATGGTAAATAACTATTATATAAATCTAGATAAAATTCACTGTCACTTATGCATTAACTTTAAAACATCACGTATTATATGAATTAATAACATTTGAATTAACTCTCCGCCATTTTGAAAAAAATATTGCCATGTTATTTTTAAATTGACACTGACATAAAGTCGTGTATTGCCAGTGCTAAAAAAAAGTATTTTAGCTAATTATTATCAAGAAATGATATTGTTTTATTTTAGAATAATGTAATTATTTTAATATAGCGTTAAATATACAATAATGATCCTTTTTTTGCAATAGTTCGAAGAGTCAATCCAATGCGTTTTTACAATTACGTAAGCGATACGAATAAATATTTATAAGCGTTAATTAAACGAAATAAACTTAAAACTATATGTGATTAACTTAATTACACTTTGGTAATAATAACCTATGATTTTAATTATAATAACGTGAGATGCCTAAATTAATATAAGCTAATTGCATCGAAGTAATTGTTCTTTGTTCGAAATAATTAAAAAACAATAAAAACAAAATATTGCATGTCAAATAAATTGATACTGTATTGTACTCTATATTTGTTTGTTTTAAAATAAAATATACCGTACCTAAACTTTATGATTGTTTTTTTTAATATTAAAATTTTTTTTGAAAAAAATGTGCATTAAATATACTCCGATGCATTTTGTATTTTAATCAGAGTTAATTGATATTATAATAAAATGAAATATTTACAAAAAAAGAAAAGTCGCTGCAATAAAACGGTTTAAAACTAATTTTCTTTAATACAATTAAGTATCTTGGCGTTCCGATTTTTGTACTTTTAAAAATGTAATTTTATTCGTAATTGGAAACAGCTAAAGCGAAATTTTATCTCATTTTATTAGTCAAATACGTTTAGCCTCTATGAATTAATGAATAATTTGAAAAAATATTGAAACTTATGAATGAATGAATAATTTAGATTTTAGAAGTTCACATTATACATTCCATGATGTAAAAAAATTGTAAAAAATTGTCTTTTTAAAAAATTAAGAAAAAAATATTGTAATATTTGTGTTGACTAATAAAATAAGATTTTACAGCGGAATTGTCTTAACACCGATACGCCTCTAAATAAATAATATTTAAGCTAATTTTCGTTTAAAATCGCACCAAAACGTAGATAAGGGGGAGTAGAGCGAACGACGGTCGAAGTGAGAATGCACTGTTCGGCAAATATACTGTAAAAATAAGAAAAAAATATATTATAATAAATTTTTTGAGGTTAAAAGTGAAGTATCATGTCCCTTAGTGGGGTAAGGGGCAGATGTTTCACTGATCGATTTTCTTTAGGGACAAGTAGGTGATCAGCCTTCTGTGTCCTACCAGACCGAGACATTTTTTTTCGTCTCCACCGGGAATCAAACCCAGAACCCCTCGGTTCTACGCTCACGCGGCAACCACTGCACCAAGGAAAAGGAAAAGGCGGTTTTTGAGATAAGAGAAGGCATTTTTTGGGAATTTACGAATAAAACGTTATTTTACATGAAAGGGTGGTGTTTTTGGTAAGTAGATTATAATATTTGATATCTGATTCAGAATTAAAACAAAAAAAAATCATAAGCTCAAATAAAAATAAATCATAAAAAACAATATTTACCTGATGCAGGTCGGATGTACTCCGGTTGCGCTTCTAAAATAAAAACAAAACATAAAATAAAATAAAAAAATTAAAGAACAGAACGAACAAAAGAAAACAGTTAAAAGGGATGGACTTAAATAATGATTACGTTGATTAAAACAAATGTAAAAAATAAAAATAAGTGGGAGTCGAGACTAAAATGTCCAATTTGTCAGGTAAACGCAGTGAAGGCATGTATTTTTTCGTCAAACTTTTTTCTTGTTTTAGGAGTAAAGTAAAACATCAAGGGTTGATGATTGCAAAAAATAAATAACACAAAAATCCTACTATAATATTATTATTAATGCGTAAGTATATCATCAATTCCGTTTCCACGCTTCGACCACTAAACCAATTTGGATGAAATTCGCTACAAATAACGTTTAAGAACTGATGGAAGGACAAAAAATGAAGCAATTTGGATGAAATTCGCTACAAATAACGTTTAAGAACTGAAGAAGGACAAAAAATGAACCGATTTGGATGTAATTCGCTACAAATAACGTTTGAGACCTCAGGAAGTACAAAAAATGAACCGATTTGGATGTAATTCGCTACAAAGCTCTCTTTGAGACCTGAAAAAATACAAAAAATGACAAAAAATCTCACCGATATCAACAACAGCGCTAGCGTGTTCGCTCCAACTCTTACTATTCTGCACTTTGACGGCCACTTCGTATTTCCCCGCGTCTATGTCCCCTGAGTCAAGCGAGTACGATATTATGTACTCGTGTTGTTGTTCTGAAGGCAGTGGTACGGATAGTGTTCGCCATTCTTCGTCCTGGAATTATTAGTTTATAATTAACTAGCTTCACCTAGTTTCACCCGCATTGCTCCGCTCCTGTTGGTCTTAGCGTGATGATATATAGACTATAACCTTCCTCGATAAATGGGCTATCTAATACCGAAAGAATTTTTCAAATCAGATCAGTAGTTTCTGAGATTAGCGCGTTTAAACAAACAAACAAACAAACTCTTCAGCTTTATAATATTAGTATAGATTATGTATGAAGAAAATAAATTACATTATTACTTCATTACTTATAATTTTAGACATAGTCAAAGTTGAAAAAATGACTATGACTAAGAATATTCATAGTCATTCTTCATCGAACCACTAATAGAATAAAAAGTTGAAAAAAATAGCATAAATTCTCAAATGGTCTTTGCATAGGGAAAAATTATGAGAGTGTGAAGGCAAGAATCTTAACGTTTTGAAATCTGACGATAAATAAGTCAGTGAAGCCGGTATCTTTATATTTATACTAGATTTCCGCCCGCGGCTTCGCCCGCGTTTGCAAAGGAAAACCCGCATAGTTCCCGTTCCCGTGGGATTTCCGGGATAAAAACTATCCTATGTGTTAATCCAAGTTACCCTCTATATGTGTGCTAAATTTCATTGTAATCGGTTCAGTAGTTTTTACGTGAAAGAGTAACAAACATCCATACATCCATACATCCATACATCCATACATCCATACATCCTTACAAACTTTCGCCTTTATAATATGTATTAGATGAAATATTTTAAAGAATAGATAAGAAATAATCTCTCATTCTGCTTTCAATCTTAAATCTCATTTAAATAACACTAAAAACCTTATATAGTTCAAAAAATCACCTCAATAGCTCTTAACTATTGCTTATTTTAAGCACTATATATACTAGCGGTCCGCCCCGGCTTTGCCCGTGGTACCTACATGTTTAAACTATCCTATCTCTCAAGTTGGATCGAACTGCACATGGTGTGCGAATTTTATTATAATCGGTTAAGTGGTTTAGGAATCCATTGAGGACAAACATTGTGACACGAGATTTATATATATTATAAGATAATTGCTATTTATCCTAAAAAAAACTCACCCCATTAACATCCCTCAATTGCAGCTCCATAGCTTTTAGCGGTTGGTGCGAGTGCACTATCCAGGACAGTTTAGTGCCCTCGCTAGTGAAGTCCTCTACAACTGGCCTCTGCACTAGCTCGATAGATCTGTTGTGCTTGCCGAGGTTGTTTTCCGCCTGGAAATTTGTTAATTTTGGTTTTAAAACTTGTAAATCGTACTTAAAATAGAATTAAGTGTTATTCAAGAGATAAATATTTGAATATAGGTACACTGAATCAACTAAATCATAATATTTTTGCAAGCACAGAGAAATGGGTATATTTTCCTCATGTTAATGTGATGATATTGTTTTTTTTTATTTTTCATACACTCAATGAAACTTACTCATTGTAACCGTTTCTGCTTAATTTAGTCAAGATAATAAAACATTAAAGTGCCACATCCTTAGATTATTTAATTTTTAATAACTCTGGGGCCTTAGACAAAGTAACAATTAAAAAACGATAACGAAGTTAGAAAAGGCAAAAATGTATGGGATTGACATACGCCGCGTTAGATCACGTGGTCTATCTAATGTCAATCCCATACATTTTTCCTTTTCTAACTTCGTTATCGTTTTTTAATTGTTACTTTGTCTAAGGCCCCAGGCCCCGGAATCACAGACACAATAGAAAATCTATTGTGTCGTGGACCGATCGGGCCGCTCGGGGCTCAATGGGTTAAACATGGATTACACAAATAAAATTCTTTAATGAGAACTTTTTACGGGACTGTAATGTTCAAAGTCTATAGTATCACTCCTTAGAAAAGTCTGCTTCATATGCATAGGCAGTTTTCCTTTGGACAATTTTAAGCGTGAAATTTGTGTATTAGTATTATTTATTGTATGTAAATTATTAGAAATCTAAATAATCTAGATTCTAGTATATTCTTTACCTCGCAAGTGAAAGTTCCAAAGTCCATATCACTCGAAGGAATAACAGTTAAGTTGGAATGCTGTCCGTTTGTGCTGACGGTGTACTGACTTGAGGAATCTTCGATGAGTCTTCCATCTTTGTACCAACGGATATGTGATCTGGAATCCATACTAATATTATAAATGCGAAAGTAACTCTGTCTGTCTGTCTGTTACTCAATCACGCCTAAACAACTGAACCAATTTGCATGAAATTTGGTATGGAGATATTTTGATACCCGAGAAGGGACATAGGCTACCTTTTATTGTGAAATATGTACCACGGGCGAAGCCGGGGCGGACCTCTAGTTTTATATAAATATTATGTAGAAAATAGAACTAGAACATTATATAAATACAGTGTAGAAAAATAGGACAGTTGGAATTAATAAAAATTAAACTAAAAACTTTCGCTTGTGTTATGGAAACCAAATGGCTGATAAATATACATATATAATTTAAATAAATACTTATACATATAGATTTATAAAGAATTCACATCCAGACACAGAGCAAACATCTATGTTAATCAAACAAATATTTGTCCAGGGTGGGAATCGAACCCACGATCTCTGGCTTGGAAGGCAGGGCACTACCAAGAAACCGGTCATTATAGAAATACTATGTAGAACTACTATTTATTAATTTAAAAATAATTTAAATGAAATTAATATACTTACGCTGGCTCATCATGGATGGAACATTCGAGAACAGCTTCCACATTCAGATCTGAGTTGACGACAGTCCTGTGTACATGCACTCTTGGTTTACCTGAAAATATATAAATAAATTATATAGTTATTTCATAAATAATTTTTAATTATTATTTAAGGTATGTATAGAGAAATGGATTTATATTAATAAACAATGAATCGTACACGAACGACGTCTTAGGTGTGTTCTATGATGTCATATTATAGTAACATGTGTTGTGTTGTGTTGTGCTGCAGTATGACATGTAATGTGTTCTGATGTAATGACATGTTTTATGTTGTGATTTGTAATATCATTGTTTTGACCTCTGTAATATCCAAAATAATGCCTCATGAATTATGCTCTTCCTTACATAAAATTTATTATTTTTTTACTTTCAATAAAAAAACATTTCATCAATTTTTTGTGATTTTCTTCCAACATTAAAGATTTTATATGTTTTTTTTTAATAAAATTTTACTTACGTAAGACATTAACAGCCAATTCCGCTTGATCATTACCAACACTATTGAACACGTAGCAGTAATATTTGCCGGCATTTTGACGTTTCACGTTCCTAATGAAGACGCTGTTCGCTGTGAACTCTCCGTCCTTTTCTGTCAAACGGTGGTTCTGGAAAGAGAGAGAGGGATGGATATAGAAATTGTTAAAAATTAATTTTAATGAAATATTATTGATGTGAAACTTTTTCAGTCGCGTAGAGAGTAAAATTTCAATGGTACAGAGTTAATAATTAAATGTCATGTCAATACCGTCACGTCATAGAGTAAGGCGACGACTTAAATATCTTTTAATTTGCCATAAAAGTTTCACTTCTGACACGTGTGCTCGGCACACACGCTCCTTTTTGTGTACAATTTCTAATAATGAGTACAATAAAAACAGTATTTATGTTTTCAAAAACAGAAAAATAATGATACGAAAGAATAAAAATGTTTATCTCTAACAAATTTCATCGAAATCCGCTCAGTCGTTTTCACGTAAATCAAACCCATACAAATTATCGCGTATAGACTTCATAATTGAAGTAATATTTAGTACATAAATCATATTATAACATATTATGTTCATATAAATAAGCACACTGCTTTATCTATTCAGTACAACGTTTCATTCATTGAATTTACATTCAATCGCTTGTATCAATTATATCAATTACGCAAATATATCTTGACTAGCTGCTCCGCGCGGTTTCACCCCCGTGGCTCCACTCCTGTTGCCCGTAGCTGAAGCCCGTGATGAAATATAGCCTATAACCTTCCTCGATAAATGGGCTATCTAACACCGAAAGAATTTTTCAAATCGGACCAGTAGTTTCCGAGATTAGTGCGTTCAAACAAACAAACTCTTCAGCTTTATAATATTAGTATAGATTTATATGGATTTGAATCTAATTGTATTAATAAATTAATTTATGAATATCATTCATTCCTTTTTATATTCCAAATCCTAATTTTACAGAATTGATTACATACATATTTTTGGCTCTACGCAAAAAACGTAATAGATATTTAATTAATGTAGTCACTACTAGTAAGATGTTATAAGAAAAAATTCAGTTGTGCATACTCTTGGTAATGGATTGACTGATTTTGATGAAATTTTATATTTACAGGTACTATGTAGATATTCGGTTTTAAACTATTTTTATATGACTTTAGGCAGTCCAGTAAAACACAGTTTAGCATGTGTTTTAAATATGTTTTTTTGCCGACACATTTTTAATCCTACACAACTTTATACGTAAAAAACTGTATCATAAAAGTCTCAAATATCTACTACATCTATACTAATATTATAAAGCTGAAGAGTTTGTTTGTTTGTTTGAACGCGCTAATCTCGGGAACTACTGGTCCGATTTGAAACATTCTTTCGGTGTTAGATAGCCCATTTATCGAGGAAG
The DNA here is from genome assembly GCA_907164685.1 of Colias eurytheme. Lineage (NCBI taxonomy): Eukaryota > Metazoa > Arthropoda > Insecta > Lepidoptera > Pieridae > Colias > Colias eurytheme. The sequence continues at coordinate 12,059 of CAJQZN010035989.1, read as the reverse complement.
GCTATAGGTTATATATTATCATCACGCTAAGACTGTGAAACTAGTGAAACAGCTAGTGTTATATAACTGTTAACAAACAACAATATAATAATTGATAATAATATACCATCGTTGGAATGTCTATAAAACGAACAGACAGTCATTGACATCGCTTTGATATGTCAGTCCGTCAGACTTCGCGGAAGCACTATTTCTGGATTTACTACGATTGAACTAAAATTGAACTTGACTACGTATGCTGTTATTTATTTATCTAATGGATTGTAGATTCTATTCCCGGTTGAGGTTCTTGCCGGTTCTTCTCCATAGATACTGCTTTCCGAATCGGTGGTACCTACCTAAATGTTAAAAATATGTATTGACGATTCGAAAGTGCTTCTAAAAGAAGTCTAATTGAATAAATAAATGTTTGAGTTTGAGGAAACGATTAAATAATCTTATCTTTACTTCTTTACTATACTATCTATACATTTGACCCATTGGAGTAGAGCTATGCGGGTAAAACCGCGGGGCACAGTTAGTATAAAGCTGAAGTTTGTTTGAACACGCTAATCTCAAAAATTACTGGAACAATATCACACATTATTTCGCCATTTGGATATGAAGGTACGTGATCCCTGAGCGAGTATATTATGTACCACGAGCGAAGCAATGCCGCTATTATATTTATTTAAATATAAAAAAAAATATTTATAATAAAAATGAATTGCTAAGTGTGCTGCTAGCGTAAAACTCGAGAACGGCTACGACAAATTGGGATATTTTTTTAACGATTTAGGAAGGTTCTCATGGTTCCCATACATAAAAACGAGCAAAAAAACTGCAGAGGCAGCTTGAATATAAAAATATTTATATGTTTTGTCCTACTTCCTATCCTACTAATAATATCCTTCCTACTAATATTATAAATGCGAAACATTGTGAGGATGGATGTATGTGTATGTATGTATGTTTGTTACTCTTTCACGGAAATACTACTGCACCGATTACAATGAAATTTAGCACACATATAGAGGGTAACTTGGATTAACACATAGGATAGGTTTTATCCCGGAAATCCCACGGAAACGGGAACTTTGCGGGTTTTTGTTTGAAAACGCGGGCGATGCCGCGGGCGGAAAGCTAGTGTATTATACATATAAATAACTTACGCCATTATCCCCATCCCAAGACCAAAGGATCTGTGGAGGAGGGGAGCCAGCGGCTTCACACGTGAGGAGGAGGTCACTCCCTTCTGCTACCTTTCCGTTGTCTGATGCGTAGAAACCTGGAAATTGAACAGAAGTTTTTAATGTGGAGAGTTTTAATTGAGTGCAGTAAAATTAAATTGTAATACTGAAATGATTTAAAAGAGCAACTATGGAGTTTCTTGCCGGTTCATCTCCATAGATACTGCTTTCCGAATCGGTGGTAAATGTAAAAAATATGTATTGACGTTTCCAAAGTGCTTCTCGAAGAAGTCTAATTGAATAAATAAATGTTTGAGTTTTTTGAGCAGTGGATAGTTTATTCATTATTTAGTGTAATGTACTGTGTCCAATGTAATATTATGAGAAGCAATAATCGATTTATTTATTAGTTCATGTAAATAAATTAGAATTTTTAAGGTGAAGTTACTGTGGAAGGAACTTTTTTCCTTTATAGTTTTAAAAGCAGTTAGTGGTTGTGTGATTTTTTTTTCGAATTTATTTGAAGTTATTTGACTATTCATTGGTTTTCATAATGGTTGTAGAATTGTTAAGAGATGGAGGTTATCAAAAGGTTGAAACTATTCTCATAACTTCTGTATATACCTATATACAGAAGTTTTGTTTTCTGTCGTTTACAGATTGATAAAAATGACAAATAAAAATAAAAATTATAATATGTCAAAATGTTATGCCAATCCCTGATATTAATATTTGATCAAAAGCACATTTCTATGCGTTATTTGTTATGATACACCCACTATTTCCAAAGGTTACAACTTCTCAACAATTGTTATTAACTAATGTTTACTATAATTAAGACTTAAGAGATTTATCAGTAACTTTATCTGGAACACTTAAAATAAGCAATCAATCTATACTCACGAATAACTTTAGGAGACTCAGTAATAACAATATTGTGTTCAACTGAGGGCGGGTTCATTTGCAATATTTCACACCTGTAGGTACCACTGTCACTTGGCTGTACATCCTTTATTAGAAGATCTGTTGAATTTGCAGCACTGGAAGGAAATAATTGTTTATTTAGTATCAGTACATAGTATAAAACAAAGTCGCTTTCTCTGTCCCTATGTATGCTTAAATCTTTAAAACTACTCAACGGATTTTGATACGGTTTTTTTAAATAGATAGAGTGATTCAAGAGGAAGGTTTAAGTATATAATTTATTAGGTTTTAGACAAAGCAGGCGAAGCCGCGGACGGAAAGCTAGTCTTTAATGCATTGAATAATTTCTGTTAAAAACTATGAACGAATAGAATCTATTTTATTAAATACTAGCTTTCCGCCTGCGGCTTCGCCCGCGTTTTCAAAGAAAACCCGCATAGTTCCCGTTCCCGTGGGATTTCCGGGATAAAACCTAGCCTATGTTACTCGTGGATAATGTAGCTTTCGAATGGTGAAAGAATTTTTAAAATCGGTGCAGTAGTTTATGAGCCTATTCATTACAATCAAACAAACAAACAAAGTTTTCCTCTTTATAATATTAGTGTAGATGTAGAAAATGGTATTGTAATGCTTATTAAAATACACCATATTGAGAAATATTTCACAATATTTAATAAGTAAATTTAAACACACTGATTGCCGTAAATTTCAATACATAATATGTACATATATCTAAAGTAATATTATGAAGAGGAATCGTGTGTGTTTTTGTATGTATGTTTAAAATGTGTTCAATCAATACTGAACTGATTTTAAAAATTCTTTCACTTTTAGAAAGCTCTAAATATCTCTACCGAGTAACATAGTAAAAATAAAACTATCTTTCTGTATGTTGATGCAAATCTGCTAAACACAAAAGTAGAATCTATTGTACAATTACTTACATGAAGAATCTATCCTGTCCGGTGTAAGTTTTCAAATCTTGCTCAGTCCTTTTCAATGTTCCGATGAAGTATTTCGTGTTACTCCTCGTCCATTGAACGACTACGCCATCTATAATAAGATATACCTACATAATTATAATAATTTTTAAGAAAAAACAAAACCACATTTAAGTGAGACACGGAAGGCACTAGCTTTCAAATAAAAAAATAATTATCAAAATCGGTACACCCAGTCGAAAGTTCAGAGGTAACAAACCCAAAAAAATGTACCTAGTCAACTTGAAAACCAAGTGAAAAATAATTTAAAACTGCTTTTTAACGAGCTTTTATGAGCTTTACGTGTATATTTGTATGCCTATATGTACCTACGAAACCTTTAGACCCGATTTGTTCCATTTATTTAACAGACAGATTTAATACAAACTTTATATTATAAAGGATCAGTGACAATACGCTAATTTCAAGAGCTTATTTTAAGTGTGCTTTTTTAGTTATTTGAACAACATTAATTTTATTTGAAGTCGGTTAAAAAATCAACGTCAGCTCAAATTACAATTTAAATAAACGCTAATGTATTCAAAACACAAACCGGAATTTCTATTTTGGCGTCACAGGAAATATCCATGATATAGTTTATTACGTAAGACATAGTGGCCATGATTGATATATTTAGTAACTCAAATTAGGCGTTCTATTTACTTATATATTACTGAACTATATTATTTTCGTAACGAATTAAGATCAGGTGTTATTTTTTGTATCTTTTATATAATAAAAATGAATCACAAAATGTGTTGGTAAGTGCAAAACTCGAGGACGGCTGAACCGATTTCGTTAATACTTTTTTATACTATCCTTATTCGGATGAGAAAATGTAAACATGTACTACGGGCGAAGCCGGGTCCGACCGCTAGTGCATTATTCCTTTCTTATTAGATTATCAAGGTAACTTGGAAATTAAAAAGCTTGATCATAAATTGATTTGAAATTCTTTACTGTACCTATGCTTTTGTTATTTGCAGTTTGCATGCCAGTAGGGCTATAATTATAGTTATGTTTCAATATTTCTATAATCAGAGCATTTCATATTTCAAACATCACGAATTGATAATTGAATAGAAAATCAAGTTAACTAGACTTTATAGGCAAAAAATAATCAGTGAGTAAATACTTCATTTGTAGGTGGACAGAGTCGAAATCTTCAACTATTCATGAATTAAATAAGAAGACCTAAATCGATAAATGAGACGCTTTTCGAATAGTTGAACACCAACCGTATTTCTCATCGTCATACCCAAAATTACCCAAATTAGCAAGCATTTACTATAAAAAGCACGTCTGATTCGGCTTCCTGTGACAGGAATTAATAATTCTGAATTCCATCATGTTTGGCAAAGTGACTCATGTTGTCAAATTTGTCATTGCTCACAGGAAAACATAGTTTCTAACTATTACCAAGCTATTACCTATGTATCGACAGACATCTCTATTCATTTAAAATTCTCGTGTCACAATGTTAGTTACCCTACTCGTGTGAAACTACTGGACAGATTATCATGAAATTTTGTGTGCCTATTGGTTAGATCTGAGAATTGGTCAACATCTTTTTTTCATACCCCTAAAGCGCGTACCCGAAACACTGACACAAAATTTCGGGTCATTTGTAACAGGATGGCGGTTCTACAGGGGTCTTAGTAATAACAGAACTATATCTTACCAGCAGGAGACACTTTACACTCGAGTCGCACGTTCCTTCCAATCGCCACACTGTAATTCGTCGCTTGCGTCAACATTATTGCATCTTCTACGTCTTCATCAGCGTCATTACCTGTAAAGGATTCATTTTTATGTTTGTGGGTTTGTATTTTGTATATTTTATTCCAATTATCTATTACTATGGGCAATCACAACTTGGTAGAAACCAAATCTAAAATACAGTGTCTAAAACTTCTCCTCATTTCTATTAATATGGTCAATTTGAACTGGATAAAAGACTGTTAAGTTAAACTGATATCGTTTTAGCAAGACTACATATTTAAGGAAACTTACACTACATATACGTATGTAAATAAATGGTATCACTACATAGTATAAAACAAAGTCACTTTCTCTGTCCCTATGTCCCTTTGTATGCTTAAATCTTTAAAACTACGCAACGGATTTTGATGCGGTTTTTTTTAATAGATAAAGTGATTCAAGAGGAAGGTTTTAGTATATAATTTATTAAGTTTAGACAAAGCGGGCGAAGCCGCGGGTGGTAAGCTAGTAAAATAATAATCTAGTCAAATATCTGTACAATAACACAATGATAGACGGGTATAAATAATGTACACTTTACTAGCCGAATGGAGATTTTTGGCATATTACAGTAGCAGTAGAATCATTATTAGTTTGCCTGTGATATCCCATCCTGATAATATTTCGAGTTATTTCCACATTTCGACTCTTTTAAAATAGAAAATATTTTGTATAATATTATATACTTGGAAAATGTTCAAAGATCTTACCTCCATCAGCATCATTTTGCGCTTCATCATCACTAGCTTCATCAGCCAGCACATCATCGTAGTTGATATCATCACCCTCTCCGCTGTATTTGGTGTTACGCGCTTCTGTAACAATACATATATATATCATTATTATTTATGTGGGATTGAAATAAATAAATGGTTGTTTACTTGTAAATACGTCTTTTAATAATTCAAATAATTTAACTTTATTCCGCACGCACACTTCGTCTTACATCCGCCGCCATAACCCCTTTCTTCCCTCTCGCACACCTCATACCTCTCTTTCACCCGTCACCGTTCCGTTTCCCACATTTATTAGTTATTTAACACATCAAAAAATATAACAGAAAATACTGGAAAAATCTGAATTTTATATTGTAGCACGTATGACGTATAAACGATCCTAGTTAATATTTTTCTATATTTACCTAATAATTATTTATCAAAGTTTATTTTCACCTATTTTCAATAAAATATATTCCTGTAGATAATGATATTATAATGATTGATTTATAAATATAATTACATTTACAAAAAGGTTGCGGAGCCCTGTATTCATTTAAAAGTACAAGCTCAGAGCTACAAATGCACACAGCTTCTCGATTAATGCGATAACATTTCAATTGAATGCGGAAATGTTCATTCCTTTGATATGGTGTGCTCAACCTATTTCTATTCTAGTTTGATTTATTGTATTTTTAAATTGTGTTATTGTTTTTTTTTGTTGCCTTACTCCATGACGTGACGGTATTGCGACCTTGAAATTTTACTCACAACCCGCCTAAAGAAGTTTCACTTCAAAAATATTAGTTATTTAAACTTCAATTTAGTATGTCTTAACCAATATTAATTACTAAAAACCAAAATAATTTCTAAGATACGATGAGAAAATAAAAATTATTCAACCAATGTTATATGACTACTTGATTAACAAGTGCTTTGCAACTGTTTGACTCAATAAAGTTATTTACATAAAACATATCGCCTTATACAGCTAAGTAATGGATAGACTAACGCTAAGCAAATACCGATGGGTTTGGTGTAAGTGATAAGCGGTTGGATGTATTGATCGATTTTATTATGTATAATTGTATAATGTGTGTAAAGGTTTAGTAAAATAAGTTACTATCAAAACCTAATTTTATGAATTTATCGTTTGATATTAAAATATCAATAATTTGAGGTTTTCAATAAAAAAATTGACAAAATATGAAAAATCAATTATTTATTTATTAAATTAGTTAATATTAACTCCTAAACCTTTTACATTATAGAGGTTTTTTTTTTCTTTACCAAAGAATTATAAAAATTATCTACTCGAAAAACAAATCCATCCTTTTGTCACAATGGGATAAAAAAAAATATTTTTATACTAACACGCCTTCAGATATATCACAATCCCAACATTAGAACATTACCTAATTATGTTAAAATCAAATTTCCCGCCATTTTGAAAAAAAATTCTATTTTTAAATCGCTGTCACAGCCGCCATCGCTTCTACTTTTTACCACAGACTATCAGAATTAAATAGGATTTCTATAGAATGCCTAGGTTTCCTTTTTCGTCTAATAGACGACAATACGACATGTTCCATAGAAACTTATTCATGTATACTTGATTTAAAATTTTGTTAAACGTCAATATAAGGAGAATCGATGTCGGTTTCAATATATTTTAATATTATTTATTCATACAATGACCTAAAACTTTTATGTTACAAGTTAATTTAAGTATTTATTGTATTGTGATTGATAAATCGATATGTTAGGTCCGTTTACATAATCATGTAGCTCTAATACTTATAAATATTATATGTAATAAGATAATACCTATACAAAGTATTATTATTTATAATATTATCTGAGCCTACACATAAAAATTATTAAAATACATTTATTTTGTGATTTTCCGCTAATATCAAGAATAGCTGGTAAAATTTTGATGGAACTTTCAATACTTATTTGTATCGTAAAAACCAAAATAGGTATATTAATAAAAACTTTTCATATATTATGGAAATTTCATAATGATATTAAAATTGAGAAAACGCAAAAGGTCCTTAAATATTTATTCATTCGTTTTGGAGGGATAAACAAACAAATTTTTTCGTCGCGGTAGGTTGGAATACCATAAAAGGTGTTCTAAAACACCTTATTGTTGTATGTTTGGCCATTCGTACCTCCTGAAGTGTTAAAACCTCACCTATGATCATTGATAAACAAGGCCAAACTGATAGATTGAAATAAAACTCGTGAGCATTAAAAAAAACTATAAATAGATATATTTTAATTTCAAAGTTTATTTTATGATATTTTTCTATATTAAAAAGTTTTTAGTGTTTTACCTATAATTGTTGTTAGGTTGTCAGAAAAAAATGTAAAACATAATTTTACCTGGTCATGTAATCCTACTACTATTATAAAATATGCGAAAGTTTGTATGGTTGGATGTTTTTTACTCATTTAAAACCAATTGAATGAATAAATGAAATGAATGGTCTTATTATGCATTATTTTTGCAAAAATGAAATTATTAATTCAATTACGTTCTAATAATAAATTAGGTTATCATTGCCGGCATTGATCGAATTACCTTGTTTTCAGGTATTTTTTATCAATTATATCTTATTGATAAAATCAAATTATTTTTCCCAGAATAAAATTTATTAATCATCTCGCAAAATAAATATAAGTAATTTATAAAAGTCACAGAAATTGATTTTTTTATAAATATATTTTCTTAAAAAAGAAAAATTTAAAAATAATATTATTGTAGAGTTCTACAAAAATATTCTTTTCCCTTAAAATAAAATACACTTTTAAAACTTGTTACAATAAAGTTTTTGTTATACAAATTCCAAAAAATCTACCCTCAATTAGTACCTATATTTTAAAAGGTCCTTTGTCATTCCGTCCGTATGTATATTTATGAGTGAATGTATGTCTGTTTGTGCATACAAATAACTTAATATTATGGGCAACGAGGAAAGACTGCGTGTCGGTTTGTATACGCACGTTGCATACATATGTAAACGGCTGCGCTGTATTTGATGCGATGCTAGAGATATGTAAATTATATAGCTACCTTTTTTCGGACCTGATGCACTCTTGATTATAATCATAATTCTATTTAATTCCCTGTAGAATACGTTTTAGACGAAAAATCGTGACAAACAAACACACATATCATATATCATCACTATATAGTACATAAAACCAAGTCGATTTCTCTGTCCCTATGTATGCTTAAATCTTTAAAACTACGCAACGGATTTAGATGCGGTTTTTTTAATAGATAGAGTGATTCAAGATAATGGTTTTAGTATATTTTAAGTATTAGGTTTCAGACAATGCGAGCGTACCCGCGGGCGGAAAGCTAGTTTATATGTATGAATTTTGAATAAAGTAGGTCAATGACACATGTAAAGATTGTACAGATAAATGTGGGTAGTATTATAAATGGATAGAAAGGATCAAACACATATAGGCTGGTATTAAAACTACCTACGAATAGCCTTCAGACAAATTTAGGCATCTAGTCATAGCTTTTGACCCTATAAATTTCATGTATCTATACTAGCTTCCTTATACTGTGCTAATATTATAAAGACGATATATTTTTGTATGTTTGTTTGTAACTTAATGGATCTCTAATAGACAGTTACCTACGTTATTCATCAGTGACATAGGTTAAATTATTTTTATCGTATTATAAAATCAGGAAGCTACCTAATTATAAAAATATAGAAGTACGTTTTTATTATTTATAACCATAAAATAATAGAAAAATGGCTGTAAGCGTTCCTATTGTTTCATATAATAAAATATATTAAATTAAAACAACAAACAATACAACCAAATAAATCCATACTAATATTATACATGCGAAAGTAACTCTGTCTGTCTGTCTGTTACTCAATCACGCCTTAACTACTAAACCAATTTGCATGAAATTTGGTATAGAGATATTTTGATACCCGAGAAAGGACATAGGCTACTTTTTACCCCGGGAAATAGGATAGGTTTTATCTCGAAAATCCCACGGAAACGGGAACTATGCGGGTTTTTCTTTGCCTGCGCGGACGAAGCCGCGGGTGGAAAGCTAGTATAAATATATTTTTTATAATACAAACTTTGCTTAGTTTGACACCAGATGGCGCTAACATGTTATTTTTTTACCTATTACTATAAAAAGCTTCTATCTTAGTTGATTTTATGATGCTGTAATAAAGCATAATAAAAAGGTTTAAATCATAATGTATGAGTCATATCTTGCGTAAGGATTTTGTCATCATGTGTGATGGATTGCTCATAATACAATGCTAATTTCAATTAGAATAAATACTTGAGTCACACATAAATAAATATAAAAAATAAATAATTATGTTACTTATAAACTGAAGAGTTTGTTTGTTTTGTTTATTTGCCTAAACACACTAATCTCAGGAACCACGGGACCGATATGAAATAATATTTCACTGTTAGATAGACTATATAATATCATCACGCTAAGACCAATAGGAGCTAGGTCACAAATTAAAACTTATTTTCTAACATCTTTATAGCTTCGCTTTCACTGAACACTGGCTTTATATAGCTTGTCAAGTGTTTAGGTATCGGTTTGACACTTACCGGGGATATTAATAAGGGCTACATTCCTATCTCTATACATCAGAATTATACCGGGATGAATACATTATTGACTACTTGCTGCCTGCTGGTCTAGTGGGAAGTATTTTTTAGGTCACAGGTTCGAATATACACTTACAAATTCCATATAATGTAATATGGAATTTGTAAGGGAAGGCACTGCCTTCTGAGATACAGGTAATTACCTAGTTCAGAAGGCAGAGCAATATTGTAATGTTATATTTGAAGTTGCTAATAAATTTTATTTTATTTATTTATAAAAAAAAAAAAAAATATAGGAAAGTTTATAAATTGTCAATAATAGTTTGGTTTTTTGGGAATAAATACTATTTCTTTATAGATTGTGTAATAAATAATTATGTAACCCACATTACTCTCAACTCAGCTTTCTGTGAATTCAATCAAAATTGATGCAGCTGTTTTGGAAACGAGCCGGAATTAAGCAGATTAAATAATAGATATTTTTTTATTGAGTTTTTATCATCTATTTCGAACGTGAGTACAGACAGACAGTAAAGACAAAAGTTAACCTAGTATCGATGTAAATACTAAAACACTCCTTTAAAATTAAATAAATAGCTTATTAGTTTGATATTGCAGTGGTTAGGTCCTCGGACTTGAAATCAATAAGTCCGAGGTCCAGACCCTGTATCAACGGTGAATGAAAACATCGTGAGGAAACCAACATGTCATACAATCAAAAACGACATGTGACATACGTAACATCGTGGCCAGCGTGGTGGATTATGGCCTGTACCCTCATAGGAGGCCCGTGTCCCAGCAGTGGGAACGTATATGGGTTGATGATGATGATGATGATGATTGATGATGAGTTTGATATTACAAACAGATAAATTTTAATTATGTATTTGATAAAGCGAAGAATACATAAAATATTATCGACGTTGTCAAAAATTGTAGTGACGTCAGTTCTTTAATTCAGAAATTGTTTATTATGTTTAGAATGGTTTATCAGTAAAATGAAATCTTAAAATTACTTGTATCGGTCATTATTATTATAAATATGTAATCGTACCTAGTTGAAAAAAGTTAAGCAAATGTGCAGTTCTAACAAAACGAAATATCATGTTATTCTATGTCGTCGTTGCTAGGTTACGTTGTTGAATTTTGTTGAACTGTCAAATGTTGCCTATTAAAAATGGCTCTACCTTGGCTCTACTATAACTCAATTATTTTTACAGAACTGTATATGTGCTTGTTTTTGGCTAGATATACAAAAAAAAAATTGACGTCCGTCGAGTCATTCGTACATCTAGGAAGTGGCCGAGTGAATACAGGGCATTTCAATTAGTAGTAATTAAACAGACAGACACCGCTATTCTATGTATATGTCTAGTAGGTCAGAACATTGGATTAACCTTTTTATGTGGGCTTTTTATTAGTTTTAATTTCGTTTTCGGATAAATAGTTAGTCATATGTTGTTTTTTGTGTGAAATGAGGTTGGTTAGTGCTTCTTTACGCAGCTATGGAAGCTTAAACATGTATTATAGTTTTAATAATATTCTAATAAAATAAATTACTTGTAACAAAATGAGGTAGTTAGTAGCTATGATTCTTTTAATATCTACATTTATTTATTCAATTAGACTTCTTCTAAAAGCACTTTTGAATCGTCATTACATATTTTAACATTTACCACCGATTCGATATTTATTCGGTATTTATTTACAATAAATACCATATTATAGGTACTTGAATAAATCTACAGGTAGGTATGTTATTATTTTTCTGTATAATTATATTTTCTATATACTTCGTGCAGGATTAAAACGAATAGCATCCAACTATAGATCTACTAAATTTCCGCCCGCGGCTTCGCCCGCGTTTTCAAAGGAAAACC
>CAJQZN010035985.1:139-19450 GCA_907164685.1 Colias eurytheme | reverse complement strand
AAAATTATGAGGCGTGCACTTTTGGATTTTCCAAATTATTTTAAAAACGTATTCTAATTGCCCGTATTTGACAGTTTACGTGACATTTTAATATTATCGTATAATACTTTATTGACCGGATAAGTTTTATCCAAGCATTGAAAAATCGGCCCTAAGTCTAATTTACTACCTATCAGAGAATAATTAGGTTTTAATTTTTAACGCGTTGCGGATAGAATGCCACGATAAAGCTACTGTTCGAAGCTTATAATCCAGTCGTAAATATGAAGTCAATAACTTTATTATCACTGTTATACATTAATTTGCACTAATACATAAAATGTGGGCTATATATGTGTTAACGTGCTGATTAAAGTGTAGAGCAGGTGTTGGTAGCGTGATAAATTATTGATAACTACTGGTCTCTCTCAGACGCTTCATATACTTTATAAATTGCTAACTTAACAAGTATTTTAAAAAAGCCTTTTATGCAGAAGCCATTAAAGGAAAGTCAGGAGAAAAAGTTAAAAGACTATAAAAAATAATTATGTACCAACACATTATGCGATTCATTTTTATATACATATAAGATGTAGTCTATTAAAAAATCTATTAAAGATGGGTTGACTGAAAAAATCCTGGACAGGACATTTTTATTAATTTTTAAAAAATATTTTTTTAATTAATTGCAGTACCTACTTATCAAGATAATAAAAAAAATTATAATAGAGTTGAAGTATGAAACCTACAGAATGTGCAGTCATAGATTTTTTAATAGACTACATTTATTTTAAAATTCGTCTCATTCTATTATCACGTCGGTGCAGGTCGACCTATTTTCGGATCTTAGACCAATAATAAAAGTGGTTAAACCATTAATTGTATCGGACGTGGCATATGGCATATCCCTTCCAAGCACTTTTGTTTCATGTCACTACCTGACACTACCAGCTTTACATTGCTCCAATTAAAAATTGTTTGTTGAAAAAAAATAGAAGGATTTTCCATATTTGACGTGGAAAAATGTCTGGATATTGAACACAATATTGATGCCAATCAATCATCCTTTTAAATTTGTTTACTAATGAGTAGATTATGATACCTTTGTGAATAAAAAGCGGGTAAGAGCGTATTTTAAAACTGTGTATGGGTTCCGTATTTGTCTCTAGGTGATAATTGGTTTAATTGGGAAAAATAATTATGGGAATTTAGAGTTAAATATCAACATCACCTTTAAACATGAATTAGGTACTTTATCAATTTGATCGGTAAGTATATTAAATCTCAAACAATCATGAAGTAACATGAAAAACAATCTATATAATATAATCCTAGATAAGATGACGTAACATAGATATCTTAGCCCCATTATTCTTTTTTTATTTAATAAAAAAAGTAAAACCGTAAATGAATGCCAAAGAAGTTTCACGTCCGACGTGTGCTCGGCACACATGCCTTTTAAAAATAAATACCTAATAACACACAAATAGGTACACACAAATTCTCTCCACTTTCACCCGAGAACCCTAAAACACTTACCATATACAGAAATAGTGTTTATTTAAAAGCTAATTTCAATGTAACAATGTTTCCGTACGCTATAGATATGATACACGATTACACCGGTGATTTTAATAGCTAATTAATTAATGTACTAAGGGGCAATTCGCAAATTGATTGCTAAATTGCAGTAGCTTACCGTATTGTGAACGATTCACATGCACCAATCCAATCGAATATTGTTTATTATTTTCCCGTGAATAATAGATAGATATACATTTAAACACGCGTTTATTAAGGTGCAGATATGGTAAATATTTTTTTGTGTTTTTATTTGGATTTTTTTAAGGATTGGTGGTGGTGATAAGTGATTATAGTAGTTAATGTTAAAATGTAGTTTTAATGGTTTCTGAAGATGTTTGACGGTAAAGTATTTAGTGCACTATTTTATATAAAATATCCTATTATTCGACCGCGCTCTAATTATTATTTTAAGTATCTAATTTTTGTACATGTAAGTTGTAACTTGTAACCTTTCAAGCTTGAGTGATACTGTTTTTATAAAATAAGAATATCAATATCATAAGAAAATCGAGTTTATTATTTAAAATCACTAGTTATATTATTATAAGTTGTAAATGAACGCAGCGGTTCGTTTCGCACTAAGCGTGGTCACAGACTGCATTTCTTTCATTTCTACTGGTATAATATTCGAATAAATTATACATATTGCGATTCAATACATCAAAATTATCATAAACTTGTAGTATTAGAAAATTACTAGGAAAGCCATAAAATGATACAAAAAAATCGTCCCAACCGTTTCTGAAAACTTTGTTTTACAAACACCATGTAAATATAAAACTTAAAAACCAAGTAAAGAAAGTTAATCTGAAGTAGGTAATATTATTTAAAAAAAATCAGTCAGATGTTATAATTACACCGCCAACTCATTACGTACAGTACCTAATTAAGTAAATTATTTTTAAGGTAACTTCTTAATTCTTATCTATACTATTTCGTAATTATTTATTTATTCATGCTTTATTGCTCTTAAAAATTACAACTACAAAAACAACTACAACAATAACAATTACAAAAACCGTTTTGCAATAAGATATACCTATATATTTTGATAAAGTTAATACTGTTATAAAAATGTCCACAGTTTAGAGTGGTGACTTAAGAAGTCTATATTTTTATAATTAGCCTTTGATCAGACTTTTGAAGACATGTATGTATTATATATGGTAGATTTTATCCATTTTTGCGTGTCCGTTTGCCAGTTGGCAAAGGCCTCCTCTATATCTCTTCCAGTCGGGCCTTTCTATGGCCACTCTACCCCAAGTTGAACCCGCTACCTGTTTGATGTCATCGTCCCATTTTTAGGACAAAGTAAAGATCCTGATAGAAAAATAAAACATATAAAGTCCACTAACCTATTTCCTCTAAACAACTTGCTGCTAAAGAATACAGTCACTTCGGGTATATTCAACCCACCGGCGATCAAAAGCGATGACACGAAGTTATCCGCGCCGTCACTCCGTGGCTCAAAAATTGGTATCTGCCAATAAGAAATTTTTTTTTTTTTAGTTATTCTTACTGAAAAAACATCTAAATAGCCGCTTCGCCTCACGGGATAAAACAGATATTAATTATAACCCAGATGTCACTTAAAATAAAATAAAAAATTTGAAAAAAATGACACTTTGGAATACTGTTTTCTTGCTAGCTGAAATGAACTCACATCCAACAAAAAATATTTTTCAGTATACACCAGTCAACAAAGGAAACAATCAAGACAAACTCTTGCTTTCGAGCTAAATAAATTAAGCTTTTTTTAGCACTGCTTTATAAATTAATCCCCAAATATGCGTATACGGCTGGACTGATTTCGATAATGAGCTTTTTGTAGTAGGTAGTTGATAGTGTTTAGTAGATAGTTGCAACGGAAAATTGTAAAATGGATAACGGGAGTAGAAAACGCGCCGACCATACAAAATTTGAAATTCCAATTTATTTGAGCACAATATAGATTTTGAAAATTCTTATTTGGACGTGTTCGTTATAATTGTCAGCAGAAGAATGTTATAGAGGAAAACCTCAAAATATTAACGCCCAAAAATTAAGAAAATGCGAAAACAAGCGCCACAGCAAAAATATTTGACGGAAAACAAACGAAGCAGGCTAAAGAACCAAAAAATTCGATGACAGGTTTAATCTGCTGACCGTACTTGACCAAATACGGTTTCTTTACCTCCATATAAGTGCTGGAACAAAAACTGGCCTGATGATGTATTGGCGTGACGAAACATTAAAGTTATTAATTAAAGAAATTCTATTTATGTCTCGTCTGGATATGTGGGAAATTCTTATATTTCTTTTATTCGAATATACAAAAAATAATGTCATAGATATAATATATCATCTACTATGGCGTCGAGTTATGCATGGTTTCGAATTATAGCCTAGGCCCTAGTTATTCATTTTTCTTGAAAAAAAAACATTTTTACAATCTTAAAAAATAGATGACTAACATGAATTTATAACTAGTGTTTTTTTTTTTAAATATAAACAAAATAGCATTTGTTAAAATAATATTTATGTAACTAACTCAAAACGTCACTTATCTGTTACCTAATAATAATTTTTATATTTAACATAGTAGGTACTCATGGAGACTTCTTAATTTATCCGTTAACAATGTAATAGAATTAATATCAGTCTGAAGATCACGGTATGTAATACATACATATATAAGTTTTTTCTTTCTTTGATGGTTTATAGTCTGGCTAGATCTTTTCTTTGAGTTTGTAAGCTGACTCCTAGACTGCCTTGTTTTCTTTTTAGTATGTTAAATCTATTTTTGAGATATTACCTAGTATAGTATCTAGGGTAGTATCTATTCTATATGATATTTGTACTTTGTACACGTGTTTCTTACATTGGGACTGCCTTAAATAAAATGTTTAAAAGCCCGATAATAAATAATTTAAAAAATATTACGTTGTTAACCATTTCACTTAAAACTATACAGAAAGTGGTTTTAGTCACAAAACGAATAAATCAAAAACGGCTGGATCTCTCTCCGATTGAACAAAAATAATAATATGTAGGTACCTTGTTTAATCTCCTATTATTTTATTACACACCCAAGTTTTTATGTTTAATTCTTGAAAATATAGTGGTTATCAGTTATCAAATGGTCCTAATTATCTATAATTGCTCTCACAATAAGGTAAAACAATTGCTCCACAGCAATCGATAAATATTAATGTAACTAATTGCGAATGAGAAATAACAATAAGCTACTTGGAGATATCGCATCGCCTTCGTAAATAAGTGTTTATTGTAAGCCGACTATACTATACTAGTAAAAGTGTGGTAAAAGTCTAAAGTTTTTGCATGGTTTTGCGTATAGTCGGTAGTGAATTCATAAAGTATTCTAAAGGTGCCTATAAAGGGGCTATAAAAGAGAGATTTTGTTCGTACAAATTCTTGCTACTATAATGCAATATCTCCAGCCCCCCTAGACAAGTGGCTTTCTATTAGCATAAAGTTCAATAGAATAGATTATGAATGTATGAGATTGACGTAATCAATCGACGTCGTCGTCGTAATCAAACGTCAATCTCATACATTCATAATCTATTCTATTGAACTTTACGCTAATTGCCAATTGCCAAATAATTGCCAAAGCCACTTGTCTAGGGGGGCTGGCTACACAGCAATTGTTGCACTGTATTGAGAGATATAATCGGCAACTTGGCAGCTATAATACTATTGCAGCAAGAAATTGTAAAAAAACTAGCCCCTTTACGAGCACCTCTATACCCCAAATGAAAGTTATAGTCAACCGTATAGGTTTATCGTATAGTTACATACATGTTACATACTTGCGCAGGTCAACCAATCGTAAGTAGGCTAAAGAAATGCCAAAAAAAGTTATCATTACACATAAAAATAAATAAATGACAATTTTTACTGATAAAACTTTGTTTGATTCTAAATATTATTGAACAATAAACAAACATACTCATTCACAGACGGAATTAATAGGCTATTAGCAAAGAATACACGAAAAAGATTAGAAATTAAATACCGTTTACGATATATGCTAGTAAAAACTGATTTATGCATTATTCAATCCGTATCCGTAATCAAATAATAACTTTTAACTACGCAAAACGAAACACATCAAGATATTATTGATATGAAATAAGAAAAACGCATCTTTAAAAAAATTTTAACTCGCATTCCCATGTACCCTTAGAAAACTGAAAATAAGGAAATAAATACATAGTAAAATATGGATAATACAGAACATACCTGCGAGCCAGTGAGAACGATGCATTTCCCAATATTTTCGAACATAAAAGACAGCGCGGATGCGGTGTAGGACAGAGTATCTGTACCATGGAGGACCACGAATCCGTCGTACTCGCTGTAGTATTTCTGAGAAGAAAATAACTAGTTTATAACCACGACTTTGTTTGCAGTATTCACATTTATATAGGCAAAATTTCTTCGTATTGCACTCAGGGTTTAGTGACATAAGCGAGCTATATACTCTTAACTCTTCCTAATTCAAATGTATTATGATGCAGTATGAATTGCGGCCGGTTTCACAACTTCTTTATACTTATTTCCGTTTATTTCATCTGTCAGCTAAAATGGCAATACTAAGAAATAAAATATAATATTACTAGCAAACAAGGCGAACTCCGTTTCGCCACCAGAGACACCTTTTCTTAGCTATAAACCTCACGGAGCCCGAGACCTTTCCAATGAATGCAAAACCGTGGAAATCAGTTCGTGCGTTCTGGAGTTATAGCGTCGGTAAGGAAAACCCGACTTATTTTTATACTAGCGGTCCGCCCCGGCTTCGCCCGTGGTACCTACATGTTTAAACTATCCCATCTCTCAATATATTAGAAGAATAGTAGATGTCAAAAACAGTAAAGTAAGTATCAAGTAGGCTATCAGCAAATGGTGAAACCAAGTATACCTTAACAGAAAGATGAACAGCATTGATTTCTTGAAGTCAATTAAGTTCCACTCAATCAAACTCGATCCATATCTCAAATTATTACTGGGAAAGACACTCATACCTACTCGTAAAATTAAATACTTATGTACTTATTATATACAATTATAATTTCTTGTGTAATTTGGCCATTTGAAGGAGGAATAAGATCGTTAACATGTTGTTTAAATTGATTCTGTGATATGCGTTGGAATCTCTTAATGGCAGTGCAGTTACATTGATTTATCTTAATATAGGTCTACCAGAATCTGATGGCATATTTATACATATATAAAAAATAAGATTTTCATGTGGCAACTTTATTCAAATTGGTTGGTTATATCAAATTGGTTGTCCAATTGTTTAGGTGGATATCTCATTATTAAGTAGATACAGTATTGTCCACTTATGTAATGTGAGTTGTGACTAATGATATAAAGGACAAAATAAAAAATAAGCAGTATCAAGATTGTTCAGTCCATTTTCCCTAGAGTTGCACACTCAAAATTTTGATTTCCCTAATTGCCATCAGATTCTGGTTTACCTATATATATTTCTTATATGTATTCTTGTATGAAATTATAAAAACTGACCGGTCAGTTTATACTTTCAGTGCTAACATAATACATACTATGATCGCTACTCCTCTACATTAGAAGAGTCATCTATGTATATCTAGTAGATAATTATAGAAAAAGTTATTATTTCATTTTGTACTATATCCGTATATAGTACAAAATATCGGGTGAAAAAATTGAGCACTTAAAACAGATACTTACATAGAAGCACAAATAAAAAATAATATGTTTTTGTACCTACAGTTAACATTACCGTTGGGCGAAAAAAAGGCCACCTCTGTTCTTTACCCGCCTACTTTCAGTATCTAAATTACAATTTATGCTTTCTATTTAAAACCCTGAATTAAAAATTTCTATACACACCCATATATTAACAACTGATAGATCTAAAATAATAGCGCTATAATTAAGCACATGGTAAATTGTTTATAAACAAATTATTTCAATAAAGCTATCTGGAACGCGAATCGCAACAGGTACTAAAGACAGCCTTTTAAAATTCCAAGGAAATTTCTCAAATGCCATTTAATTGCAGGATGTTTTGAAGAATAATTGCGTTTGAACAATATAAAATAAGCACGTAGTTTTATTAATTTGCCCCCACAAAAGGCGAACAAATTATCATTACTATTTAATAGGGCTTATTACTTTTTATTGGGAGTAATAATAGTCTAAACTTTTAACGAAAATAATAGAACCTAAGTATATTTACTTTTCAGTATGTATATATGTCGTGGCCATATCGTAGATTTGCTCATTTCATGATATGATCGATCATTTCACGAAATGGTCGCATTTCATGAAATGGCCATATAGTTGGAGTTTAGTTATCGTGAAACGATTTCTTATCATTGATGCTCAAGCCACATCATGATGTGGACAAACGAAATTGGCCATTTCACGAAATGCGACCATTTCGTGAAATGGCCAATCATATCATGAAATCAGCAAATTTACTATATGGCCACGACATATATATAAGTTAATATTGTCAATTATAATACGTTTATTTTTCTGATGTGAAAAGCGTAGAGACTAAAACGATATTCCCAACTGATCTCTGATTGATTTGATCAAACTGTTTTCTATTAAAGTGTCCGCGTGTAATGTTTTTCTAGCTTTGTTATACAATATACCATCCATACTAATATTATAAATGCGAAAGTAACTCTGTCTGTCTGTCTGTTACTCAATCACGCCTAAACTACTGAACCAATTTGCATGAAATTTGGTATGGAGATATTTTGATACCCGAGAAAGGACATAGGCTACCTTTTATTGCGAAATATGTACCACGGGCGAAGCCGGGGCGGACCTCTAGTAATATAATATCTATAACTATTAGTGTCTGATATATAAACAAGACCTTCCTGAACTTTGCCTGCTTCATTGGGCTTCAATTTGCTTCAAAATATAATGATTTATTATCAATATTAAGCTTCAAAACTGGAGTTTCATGAAACTTAATCGCAATGATTATACAAGATCAATAAACGCACAGACTTGTATTTAGTGAATATGAAAGGGTTTATTCTATATTTTTATCTTTATTAAAATTAAATAATTATTATCCTATATAAGGATCGCGTTTTGATATAATTTACAACGAATAAAAAAACGCAATGACGAATTAATAGTTCTTAGAATGCCTGTTATTATTACAACTTGTGTTTTTTTAGACCTACAAATTGAGTTGTAAGTAAATAGACCGGGAGATACTGACACAAAATTTCGAGTCATTTGTAACAGGATGGCGGTTCTACAGGGGTCTTAGTACGCAATGATAAAAAGAAAAATGATGGTGTGATCGCTGGTATCGGTGGTTTAGTCGCGTTGGCGTTAGTCGAACTCGTCGAAAAAATAGCGAAAGTCAAACGATTTGTAACACAAAAATTTTAGTATTTACCGATAGCCCATAAAAAAGAAGTAGGCGGTAGTGTCATGCCATACTTTTCCGGTGTGACTTACAGCCCGCCATACCGACGCGAATATGTTGATTTAAATAAAACAATTATTCAACCATTTGTACCAGGCTAACTTTTGCACAGGTAACCATCGTCGTGCAGCCATTTACGAAAATCGCCATACCATACTTTTCGGACGATTCCAAATGGTCGCCATACCGCCGAAAATCTGCAAAAAAAATTTATTTCGCCAAAGTTTTTGTATCAGTATTGCATTTGGATTTTTGGAGAGTATTTGATAAAATGTGACCATTATTATATTTGCCATACTTCTAGTAGGGGGAAAAAGTGCTGTCATACTTGAAAATTTAATTTAGTATTAATTTATATAAGTGAAGATTTCCAACACCTAAATCTTTGAAATTTTGTATTTATATTCTTTGATCCTCAAACTTCCAGGAAAAATAAGTGCCATCCTGTTACAAATCGTTTGACTTTCGCTATTTTCCGGCGAGTTCGACTAACGCCCACGCGACTAAGCCGCCGGTACCAGCGTTCACACCATCATTTTTCTTTTTGTCATTGCGTACTAAGAACCCTGTAGAACCGCCATCCTGTTACAAATGACTCGAAATTTTGTGTCAGTATCTCCCGGTCTAAAAGCGATGTCTATCTTATTAGGACATTGACATTTAAAACGGAATATTGTAATACGATGTTAATGCAATATTATTTGTTTGTTTAGAAGTTTTTTTTATAGAGGAAAGACTTACTATTCTCCCACAGATCTTAGTAGATTAGGAATATCCTTCAATTTTTTGAAATAAACATTCTCAATTTTAAAGCAAACGGCGACCAAAAGGAACATTGTGAAACAATTGTCACAGTTCAGTATTGACGACTTTCCTTCAAAAATTAAATATCCTATTGCGCTTTATCTATATACTAGCAATGCCCTGCGGTTTCACCCGCATAGATAGCGATATCGTTACAGTGAAAAGTCTACTATAGGTCGGACTTATGGTCGGACTATAGGTTTAATTTTTAATCACATGAAAATCACCTTTACCCCGTCCCGTACTACGGCCTAATTTCTTTTTTTTTTTTTGTTTTAGTGGGGAAATCTTTCATAGATGTGTTCCGTCAAGACGCATATTGGTAGAATTCCTCCGTGACCCCCCGCACTACGGCCTGCTCGAACAGTATACCTACTATTTTCTGTAGATTGACACTTTTAAAAATTCGTTATATCTTTTGAATGGAATATCCAATTCTTTTCATTTAAAAAGTATTTTGCTGGTATTGAAACAGTCTATAATAAAACATCATTTAATGGGATAAGGATTAATATATGTGTATGGATAACATGGTTTGATTACTGTCGGCACTTCTATTTACTTTGAAAACGTAAAAAAGTTGTTGTAGTAACATAACTACTGAAGATGGACATATGGTATCGCGGACTTTCTTGTAGATATTGATCCATTCTATAATACCGTAGAACATTTTTTTGTTCTATCTTCAATAGATTCCGCAGCGCACGCGATGACAGAAGTTTTATTGAGGATTTTTTTACACCTTGGGTTACATTATTGCATTTTTGGTAAGGATCTCTAATTTTTTTGAAAATGCAATATAGCCTATGTTGCTCAGTAAAGATGCAGCTTTCTAATGGTGAAAGAATTTTTGAAATCGGTCCAGTAGTTTATGCGTGAAAACCATACATACATACATACATACATACTTACAAACTTTTCCTCTTTATAATATTAGTATAGATATAGGAACTAGTGGTCCGCCCCGGCTTCGCGCGTGGTACAAATTTCGCAATAAAAGGTAGCCTATGTCCTTTCTCGGGTATCAAAATATCTCCATACCAAATTTCACGCAAATTGGTTCAGTAGTTTAGGCGTGATTGAGTAACAGACAGACAGACAGAGTTACTTTCGCATTTATAATACATATTAGTATGGATTTAACCCGTTTCGCGTTGTCACGGCCGCGGCATCACGTGTGAACGGCAGAACCGATTTAGATAATTCTTTTTTATTATATTCCTTGAAGTACGAGGATGGTTCTTCTGTAGAGAAATCGTAAATATGTACCACGGGCGAAGCCGGGGCGTACCGCTATTGATTTGATAAAATTAAATATGACGAACTTTTTGTGTACGTAGGTACCTAGTAATTAAAACTTCCGTAATATTTTGGTCGGATGTATCAAAATTGCAAAAGACAGTATTCCAAGATTGCACTAATTCTACAAATTCCAATATTCTCAATAAACTCCACACAAAAACGTAAATGAGTAAATTCGTAATAACCGCAATGCCTTATTTGTAAACAATTGATCGCAAACAATCCTAAAAAGCCAAGTTGGTTGGATTGCGTGAAATTTGCCTCTAATTGATTCCTATCAGGGAACTGCTACGCATAAATTTGCTATCTTAAAGTTCAGCAAAACATTATTGCGAAGGGATTATTCATACTACCTTATATGGAAAGAAGTGTAATTTCCTTGTCTTTATGGTAAATAGTAAATACCTACAATTCGTTATGCGTTCCTAGTTTTATATGTGTATTGTAATTGAAGATGACTGATAAAGTACCGGTGATAAGGAACATTTCATTTATGACTATTTCATTTAAAACGTGGCTATTGATAAATGTTAT
The DNA here is from genome assembly GCA_907164685.1 of Colias eurytheme. Taxonomy (NCBI): domain Eukaryota; kingdom Metazoa; phylum Arthropoda; class Insecta; order Lepidoptera; family Pieridae; genus Colias; species Colias eurytheme. Next base: position 7,791 of record CAJQZN010035985.1, on the reverse strand, counting down.
ACCTACATGGTCTTATCAAAAATATTTAATATAATAATTCATAGAGTTTAATTTTTTTTACACGCTTTATATTAGCTTCACCTGTATGTTTGTAACCGACTTCTTTGGGCGCGATTTTGACCCACTTTAAACGGCCAGATTTCGTTCAAACTTTGTAGATTTATTGAGGACCGATGACAATACACTAATTTGATAAAATTTTCTATTTTTTAGTTCGGTTTTCTATAAAAAGCGTGTTTTTTAGTTTTTTTTAACTATTATTTTATGTAAGAGGTTATGAATACTGTAAATCAAAGTAAAATATGTTGCTAATACATACTCTAAGAAAATATGTTTCAAATAACTCGAAAGTGCTATTTTAAAGAATTGTATATAATTTGCAAAATTAAATTTAATAAATTTTTATTTATTTTATCATCTCATCTTGTAATATTTCTCGCAAATTATGCCTATACTAAATACGGTAGGTATTTAGTAATTTACCTGTACATACAAATCATGAAGCAATATATATAATTGTTAATGTTATTATCTGTAAAGCCTATTTAATAATTGTACATCATTTACAAAATAGCGCTGATAACTACATGTAATTTTGGATATAACTAGATATAATTTTGGATAAATCGGCGCGGAAAGTCAATCAAAACGGGTCTAACTTTTATCCGCTGAAGTTTCATAATAATTTGTATCACGCATACAATAAAATTATATGGAGCACGCAACAACAAAGGTCAGTTTAATTAAAACATAGCACTTAAGTTCTACATCTAGAAAGTTAAAGGTTTTGTTAACAAGCTATAGCAAGGCGTTACAACTAATTGCACCTTGTTTGCTAATTGTTACGTTTCTATCAATTGCTATTTAACAGACTGCAGGGGAGGTTAACAATATAAGTAGTACATTCCTTCCATGGCCTCATAGATTATTCTGTGCTAGCTTTCCGCCTGGAGCTTCGACCGCGTAGTCAAAGAAAAACCCGCATCGTTCATCGTCAAAGAAAAACAGTTTCCGTTTTCGTGAAATTTCCGTGATAAAACCTATCATAATATGTCCTGGTCTCAGGTCTCAAGCTATAGTAGGTAGTACAGCGGTACCATTTCATAATAATCGGTGATAAAGGCGTAAAGAAGAGAGTTATAGTTAGAATAAAATACGTATAGATAGAAGTGTGCGTAGATCAAGTCAAAACGCAAAACTAGTATTAATAAAAGTCTATTATATATTGATTGTTTAATATTATAGTAATCAAGGCCGGCTAAACGCATCCGCGATACGCCGGATGTGTATGTCAATGCGTCTACGCATCGGCGCGTATCCGTTTATATAATATTATGTATATTTTGTTTAATAGTAAATAATAAGCCCCATTAATATAGGAACGAAGTGTGTAAAATTCAAGGCGGTATTTACAAGTAATAAATATTTTATTGATTGGCTGTTTTATTACCATTTGAAATTATTTACGAGTGCATATACATATATCCCTAATGATAGCCCTACGGTATTTTTCAACATTTTTATTGAACACAAATTAAAAAGTAGGTACAAACTTTGTCCGTGGCTTTGCTCGAGTGTATCATAGGTATCAAATGTCAGAAAATCTTGTAAATGGAAGAATTGTTCATGTTGTTGAAAACGAGCTATACTTCTCCCATTTAAAATATCACAAAATTCTTATTAGTTTATAGATATTTGATGGAATACAAAATATCCCTGGACTATGTTGATGTTTTTTTTTTCATATAATTTTTACATAATATTTATAAATAAAAATAATTTTTGTAAGGATGACTTACCATGATATCTTCCGCTATTCGGATCCATTCCACTTCAGTCATGTTGGACGAATCCAAGAGAGTTTCATATTCTATGATTTTGTAGCAAATCCTTAAGTCAATCTCTTTGGCCTCTATACATGTAACAAGATTTTCATTTTAATGGCTAAATAAAATAAATGAAATATTCTTAAAAGTTTATTTCGTTCTTTTCGTTATTGTGAAAAATTAGAACATTTTAAATATTATTATTGATTATATGAAAATGAAGTATTATGAAATATGAAATAATTTTTTAGTTAATACATTTTAAACATTTTTAAAATCAACGTGCTTTTCAAAAGACCACTTATTCACCAAAGTTTGCATTTTTCATACTAAAAACGCAAAATAAATCTTATCTAAAGATAATATGACGTTGTTTGCTTTAATTCTTGCATTATCCATTTTATAGATCTATATGTATAAAAATAAACATAATTGAACTGATTGTTTATAATAAGATCATTGAAAAAACTTTAAAAACAACTATAAAATTGTTATAAAAGGATAGGTCTGATGCCGTCTGAAACACTTATGCTACTTTTATTTTGATGACTATCGCAAAAAAGCTTATGTAACGCAAAAAAAACACAGGCATAAAATAATTTAGTAGTTACTTATAAATTGATAAAACTGAAAAGTTTATACTGGTTGAATTAAAAATATTTTTTGTGTTGGATAGTCCTTTTATTGATGACGACTACCAAGTACCAACGTAGAATCTAAAGCGAGAAAAATATTACTTTTGAGAAGAGACAAAGTTAAAAACTAATTGCGGTTTTTATTTAGTTACCTACGTTCTATCACGCAGCACCAGAAAAATTATATATAAGAGAAGCACGAGCAGAAACTTGCTTCGTGCGTTCTTATAATTTTTTATCACTCTGCATAAACAAAAATTCCACATGGGCCATGTCGCGGGTAATAGCAACATAATTTAGTTATCATAAGAAATGAATAGATAACTTCGCAATTCCCATTAAATTATCATTATGAAACATTACGCAATACTATTTTGATAGGCAAATAGTTGTTATTATTTATTACTGTATTACATATCGATGTTACAGTCAAAGCTCATTGTCGATCAAAACCATTTTTGACTGCAAAAATCAGACAAAAACGTTTTGAATTTAGAACGATTTCAAATCGTTTGTGAATGCATAGACAAAGAGACAATAAGCGAAAACATACACATAGTAACTACTTACATATTTTTATTTAGTGAAGGTAAAATAGGTAAGCGAGGAGAGAAGTGACAAGCGTGTTGTGTAGGTTGTTTATAAAAAAGCGACATAAAGGCGTTTACCACTCAAATACAAAATAATATTGTTATACAACGACATGCATGTTAAATGTGTATCGTCAAATTTCAGCTGAATTATTTTATAAGTACCTAACTATGTAAAACATTTATTTTATTTTCAATTTTAAACTTTACTTTTTATGTTAATGATAGATTTGACTAACGTCAAGTTAAAATCATGTCAGTAATCGTCAGCGTCGTTTAAAAACGTTTCTAACTGATTTTTGCAGTCAAAATTGGTTTCGACCGACAATGAGTATTGACACTAACATCCACACTGATAAGGGAAAACAAAATGTTGTATTGTGCAACAGAACCTTATCTTTGCACCGGTTATGACTTTTATGATCTATAATAGTTTAATGTTGACTGATTGTATGTAGTTTCTCACAGTAGTTTCTCCTCGTTTAGGATAAAAGCTAAAAATATTTTTTTATTATGTGTTTGAGTATGAGACATAGGACCGTTATAAAAAATAAATAATAATATACAAATAGTGTATCATATATGTATAATATAGTAATATGTGTGTAGACATATCTTAGTTTAAAAATTTCAGTTTCATTTATGAAAAAAATCAAAATATTTTTAATTTTGATTGTTATTTTAATGTAACAGTTAACAAGTTATCTTATACAATACATACCTGGTAATACTAAAAATGAAGTGTCGAAATCTGTGTCGCTTAATCTGTGCCTCCAGTACACATTGTCATGTAGTTGTGGGTACCCTCGGATAAGATTCTCGAAAGCTCCTTTCTGTGGTATTAACACTACAAGAAAAATATTTTTATTGTAACTATAATAATAGGTACCTATATTAATTTTAGAAATTCGGAAAACTCTGAAACTGAAAATAGAGGGATTGCTATCATCATCTATTTCCTATTGCATAGAATAGATTATATAATACAATGAATTTCTATATCAACAACAAGTATGCGATCTCGCTCTGGTAGATATAGAAAATTTGAAAAGTAAAAAGGGACGATATAAAACCATGCGAATGACGACGTATTATCTATACTTATCTTAACACTACATATTATAAAGGCGAAAGTTTGTAAGTATGGATGTATGGATGTTTGTTACTCTTTCACGTAAAAACTACTGAACCGATTACAATGAAATTTAGCACACATATGGAGGGTAACTTGGATTAACACATAGGATAGGTTTTATCCCGGAAATCCCACGGGAACGGGAACTATGCGGGTTTTCCTTTGAAAACGCGGGCGAAGCCGCGGGCGGAAATCTAGTACATATTATTATAAAGCTATAGTTTGTTTGTTTGAACGCGCTCTATCGAGGAGGAATATCATCACGCTAAGACCAATAGGAGCGGAGCACTGCGGGTGAAACCGCGGAGCACAGGTAGATGACAATAAATTGCTTGTTGTTGATTGTATTCATATTTGATTAAGGCTTATACATGCGCTAATAACCTTGACCATACTTGACGGATCTCAAACCTCTCCCGCTGCACCTTCTTTATTCCTCGCATTTTGTATTTAAAAAGATACCAATCAGTGAAACAAAAAATCCTCGTCAGGGACTGTTGTGTAACTGATAATTTATTAAACATAAAATTTTCAGAGCTCTAAGTCAGCAGGTTACAAAGTTTATAGAGTATTTGCGGAAAAATCGATGACCACGGCACATTTTTTTTCTAGAAATCTATTAACTTTGGAAAAAAGTCCTCGCGAGCAATTAAAGATCAAAGACCATCCTATTTTATATATTTTTTTCGCTATTGTGCTTTATGTTGTACCAGACTTTATAGAGGTTGAACATAGTCGAAATTGCCGGGTAACGCCTTAAAGGATACGTTTTGCAGGTCGCTAAGCGACAAAGTCCCTAGAAAAAAGATGCCTTTTGAGTTTTTAGAAGCTATTCCTGTATTTTTGAGCAAATTGAAATACTTAGGTGTTATGATAATCTCTTTCGAAATTAACCGTATGCCAATATGTTTCTATTACGAATAATAACGAAAGATAAAAAATTTGCTGCAGCGTCAGCTTATAATAACTAAAAAATATCATGGTTATCAGCATTTTTACACGCTTTATATTAGCTTCACCTGTATGTTTGTAACCGACTTCTTTGAGCGCGATTTTGACCCACTTTAAACGGCCAGATTTCGTTCAAACTTTGTATATTTATTGAGGACCAATGACAATACACTAATTTGATAAAATAAATAATATGTAGTTAAAAAAAAATAAAAAACACGTTTTTTATAGAAAACCGACCTAAAAGCGTGTTTTTTAGTTTTTTTTAAACTATTATTATTAATTATAAAACCTGATAAAACCTGTAAACATCAAAACATAACTTTCTCAACTCAACAAAAATCCACCTAGCCTTGTAATAATAAGAAATTAAGTTTAGAATAATCAATCGGCCTTCACAAATTAGGTTCAAAATTTAAATTGTTAATAATTATTAATTATCAAGCGGTTGTAACTTGTAGCACGCGTAGTAGCCAGCTTTATAAATCCGCCATTCATTATCACTCACGCATCAATAATGTTTGTAATGAAGCCTTCAATAGTAATTAAGTATATTTGATAAATAAACGCCGGTATTAATTTTAGCAGTCGAAAATGTTTATTAAACAGTCAAATATATTTATTTTATTCTCAGTATCAAACTATTTCATTCCCAAGTACCTACCTACATAATACAAGCGAATTTGAAACGACACGTTCTTGTCAAAACTTTGACCGACAAGAAATTAAATAAATAGGGTATGTACCTCTTTAATAGGTGTAAGAATTCGTCTTACCTTTAACATTTTTTTTTTGTAACATTATCACGATCAAGACTGTTTTACCCGATGCTAAGAAATCAATCATCAATGCATTTGCTATTTTAAAAATAATTAACTTTAAGTTAAAAACACACCTAATTTTACTTCCGTTCTCATTTTACTTCCGGTAATATACCTATTACTAGAGATTACCGAATTAAAACAAAATTTTCTGAACCAATTTTATCTTCCTCATGCAACCTTAGGTTTATTTGAAATTTATATTACCTACCTACTTTATAAGAATAACTACCGTTTTCGTTTTTCGTTGAGACTTCTTTCCGAAAATAATAGGTAATTAAGGTACCGATATTATATGTATTAATAACATTTAAGACGATTCAATGATACATCTCTAGATCTGCAGTTGACTCAATATTTCGTTTGTAAACTCATCTACAGTCGAAAAGGACATATTTTATGTTTTAGTTAAGCGAAACCGTTACTGACTACTTAAAGTAATAATTGAAACCCCATTCTTTGCAACGTCTGTAATACTACTATAAATAAAATACCCACTATTATTGCTCACAAACAACATGTTTTGAAATAAGAATAATTTCTTGAGCAAATATCTACGATCCTTTATTGAAACTCCTATATCACGCAGTTGGTTCGCAAATATTTATGTTGCATTCAGTCTATTTAATAAGTGTTATGTTGTTATTATAGACCGGGAGATACTGACACAAAATTTCGAGTCATTTGTAACAGGATGGCGGTTCTACAGGGTTCTTAGTACGCAATGACAAAAAGAAAAATGATGGTGTGAACGCTGGTACCAGCGGCTTAGTCGCGTGGGCGTTAGTCGAACTCGTCGGAAAATAGCGAAAGTCAAACGATTTGTAACAGTATGGCACTTATTTTTCCTGGAAGTTTGAGGATCAAAGAATATAAATACAAAATTTCAAAGATCTAGGTGTTGGAAATCTTCACTTATATAAATTAATACTAAATTAATTTTTCAAGTATGACAGCACTTTTTCCCCCTACTAGAAGTATGGCAAATATAATAATGGTCACATTTTATCAAATACTCTCCAAAAATCCAAATGCAATACTGGTACAAAAAGTTTGGCGAAATAAATTTTTTTTGCAGATTTTCGGCGGTATGGCGACCATTTGGAATCGTCCGAAAAGTATGGCATGGCGATTTTCGTAAATGGCTGCACGACGATGGTTACCTGTGCAAAAGTTAGCCTGGTACAAATGGTTGAATAATTGTTTTATTTAAATCAACATATTCGCGTCGGTATGGCGGGCTGTAAGTCACACCGGAAAAGTATGGCATGGCACTACCGCCTACTTCTTTTTTATGGGCTATCGGTAAATACTAAAATTTTTGTGTTACAAATCGTTTGACTTTCGCTATTTTTCCGACGAGTTCGGCTAACGCCCACGCGACTAAACCACCGATACCAGCGATCACACCATCATTTTTCTTTTTATCATTGCGTACTAAGACCCCTGTAGAACCGCCATCCTGTTACAAATGACTCGAAATTTTGTGTCAGTATCTCCCGGTCTATGACGCTCATTTGCAGGAGTAATTGACTACATGATATTTTCTATGGCTGTTATTTTCAAACTGATTCAAACTCAAACATTTATTTATTCAATTAGACTTCTTAAGCACTTTTGAATCGTCATAATATTTTGCACGCCTCTTAAGCGAAGCGTTGAGGTGGGTACTACTGTCACTTCGCGCAAAACAT
>CAJQZN010035980.1:9054-45651 GCA_907164685.1 Colias eurytheme | reverse complement strand
TCGCTCCTGTACTCGATACTATTTGATCCCCGTATCCCTTGCTACTTGAAAAATAACTTTGCATTTTTATCTGCTAGGAGTTTGAACCTGCGATCTAATGAGAACCTAATGCTAACTATTCCAATTCACTCTTCCAAATTTTACAACGCCTCTTTCAGTGTAAAAGCTGTGCAACTTTGGAATGCTTTACCCACTAGTATTCGGAAAGCACAAACGCTGGAGTCTTTTAAAAAATTGGTAAAAGATCATTATTTGCAATGCTGCTAATCGTCACTGTTATTAATTTTTTTTTCTTTGTTTTGTTTTTGTTTTTATCTGCTTTTATTGTTCTTTTAAATGCACTCACCTTTATAGTTGTGTGTGTGTGTGTGTTTTGTTTTTATCTTTGCCTCAATTTATGTGTTTTTTTTATTTTTATTATTGTTATCTCTTTCCTTTTAACCTATTACGCTAAGATATTTTGTCTTCTTTTTTGTTTCTGTGTACACTATCTTCCCAATTTTGTAATTGTAATAACTTTCTGCTTTTATTTTTTGGTTGCTTGGTAGAAATTGCTGTTAAGCAATAAAGCCGCCAATTGCTTAGTATAATATCCTGATTTTGTCAAACTTTGTGTGTGCAATAAAGAGTATATAAATAAATAAATAAATAAATAAATACACTGAATCTTCACAAAAGCGTAAATTTCATAGTACCTAGGTATAACTACAATTATACCTCACAGTAAAAAGGTGATATCTCTATTGACAGCGTTAACATTAAGCTATGAGCAGAAATAGTGACTTGTAACTAATAAAGATCTTGGCTGAGAGCGACATGGCTTACATTTTATTTGCGAGATAAGCCGGCCCGGGGAGTTGCATATGTCTAGCGTGCCTTGATTTGAGTAAGGAATGGATCTCATTTCTTGATTTTTTCAAGCTATGTAGGGTTTGGTTAGAATGATAGAATAATTTCGGTAGTGTTAAACTAATACTTGTTGATTGTTATTATCTAAGAATGTTATTCAAATTCCATCATGGTAATAAACTGAAGATTAGATATAGATTCATGTTAATTACTACGATGAAAAATTAATTGTTACCTTCCTATTGGTAGGTTCAGGATCAGTTTACATAAAGGTAGTAATATTCAACTAGTTCTGTACTTTTTAATTTTGTTATTAGGTATAGGTACCTACATTTAGCGATTGTATGTAACGAATGCAATAATGCAGACCTCGTAGGTAACTAGTAAAAAAGCCAGAACAAAAGCATGAAACCCTAACAAATAATTTCATCGTAAATTATAATATTATGTACTTACTTAGCTATTTTTTTATTGTTACATAAAAACCTACTCTACATTTCAGTGTAAGCTGTTCCTTACCATAGCTAATATACAACATGCGACGCTCCGTGGGCAGCGGGGCCGATACGATATCGTGACGACTTTATTTCGCGACGACCCGACGATTTACGTTCGTTGATAAAACTTGCTCTATATTGCGAATCCATCTCAAAGATAGGATGAAGATGTACGAAAGACGTGTATTATGTGTATAAGTTTTAGTAAAAGATAGTTTCTAGTTATTGTGTTAAATCTAGGACAATATTTAAAACTTGATACTGGGGCACAAGGTTATTTAGTCAAAAATAGTTAGAAATTATTTAAGTTTCTAGCTTCTCCAAAGTTATTTTGTTAGAAATCAGCACAAAAAAGTTAGTTTTGAGATTCACCTAGTTTTGATATCTATATCTAGCAGTGCGGTGGTCTTGGTTAGGGTATTATCTGTGGGTACCTATTATCATTTCTTTGCTGTCTTAATTCCAATTCCTGCAGGGACTAAAAAGATTGTTCTAATCACAGTTCTAATCATAAAAAATACGTACTAGGTAGATACTAATCAGTAATCATGAAGCTTTCGTAATTAATTAGGTAACACAATTTTTGTCAGCAAAATAAATTAAATAATATTTAATTTGTTACTACTATCACAGACTAATAATAATATACCTACTACGTATACAACTACTATCATCAATTTTATGCCTTGCGGGAACACAAAGTCATGGTTAGGACTTCTTAAGCTATAGGTAATCTACCATTTTGGCTAACAGGCAGATGTAACATGTCATTGTTGTGTAATATACCGGATTCCTTGCGACGTTTTCCTGCACCGATTGAAGCAGTGATGATGTGGATAGAGGATAAATGAAAATTAATTTAATTTTTGCATGCCCATAACGTTCTTAACCTCGATGTTTTTATTGGTTTTGAGAAGATTTTACCACACAAAAAACAAAAAAAAATACAATATTTGAATCCGGGCTACATTAAGTATTGGCATGGCATATTGGCTACCTACTTGGCATTTATAAAAGAGGAACTACAGGATTACAGATAAAACAAATATAATACTTAAATAAAAATATTTATTTATATTGAAGACTATAAACCCAGACAATATTTTAAATCGTATCCCGTTCGATTTCTGTAAATTGCAAATATAAAGATAAAGCCTTATATAAACAAGTAATTTAACAAAATGCATAAGCCTTATTAATTCTCTGTTAATGTAAAAATTAAATGCATACAAGCAATTATTGGAAAACATGGAGTTAAAATTTAGTTAACTACTGCATTTGGGTTTACTTGTGTTTGTAAAAGGGGTCGTGTGGAACATTAATACGATGCGTTTATCACTCTTTCATTTGAATACCTCTGCCTTGTACGGCATTACGGTATGGCAACAAGAAAGTTACATTTTATATATTTGTACGTAAAAGTAAAGCCTAAGAATTGAATGTACTTTTTTTTTAATTATCAACATTTTAGGAGAAATATTTGTTTGTCACCCTTTCTATAAAAAGCTAGCCACATTATAATAAGAGAAACACGCCTACTATTTTCAATGAACACATGCGTACTAAATATTTGAATTACCTGACCACATAATAAACTCATATATAATTAACTCGTATTATATGGAAGCTTTTAAACATAGTACATTCACATAATATTAATATACATACACAAATTGTTTTAGAATGAAAAATAGTTTTTCGTGAGGAAATCCTATTAATATTATAAATGTGAAAGTTTGTATAAACTACTGAACCGATTACAATGAATTTTAGCACACATATACCTAGAGGGTAACTTGGATTAACACATAGGATAGGTTTTATCCCGGAACTCCCACGGGAACGGGAACTATGCGGGTTTTCCTTTGAAAACGCGGGCGGAGCCGCGGGCGGAAATCTAGTATTTTATATTTTGCTGTCTCTCAGGCCAAATACCTAATGGAAAAATTAGCTGAATTGTACATTTACTAAAAAAATAAATTAATTTTTTAATATGACCAATTTATTAAACATATTAAAAAACTCAACTACTTTCCAAGTGCCATACCGTCTTTAATAATAAAGTTTGAAAAGAACATAATATTAAATAGCTTTTAACATTCCTCACGTTATCTTAATGTTTCTCAGAGACATTTATATTTAGCCCAATACGTGTTCGAAGTTTACCTTTTTGCCTCTTTATCACTATTTCTCCTTTTATGCCTTTGATTTTAAAGTTCCGTGTGAAATTCACAAAAAACTTTATTAACGAATTCTAAAAAAAAAATTACAAAAAAAATGTTTACCTACTATAGTAACTAAGTAGATAGATATGCAAATACGAATAAACAAAAAACAAGGAATCAATAAGATTAAATAAAAGTCATCAAATTAATTCAAATTGGCAATTACGTCAATGTTTAAATAATTTGTTTATTATTATTTATTTAATAATAGGCCTAAGGACTTAAAATAGCCTAAATGTATCTTTAATCATATTCCTATGAATATGAAATGAGAGTAGATATTTTAAGCAATCGTTGAAACTCATTTAAATTATTGAAAGCACAAATATACATAGTTCAAATATTATCATTATTATTGATGAAGCTGTGATTCTGATGCCTTACCTTTTCCTAACCTTCTAAAAAACTTATTAAAACTAACACTTTCTATAAAATTAAATGAATAAAAACAATAAAAATATCTACAGAACCCACGGATATAATCACCAACTCACGCCTAATGGGGTTACACCAAGTGATTTGTGTTCATTTCGATCTCATATTGAATGCTTTAAAACCTTTTAAGTCCAACTGTCCAATGATAAGAGAATATAAACGTATAATTAATTAGTAATATTAAACAAGCCCCACTTATTCGCTGCATTTCATTTAATTTTAACGATGTATTGTGATTGTTTTAAGTTGAACGTAGGTAATATTATTTTGTGGATAGCAAAATGAGCTTATAGTAATAAAGAGTAGATATTATTATATGCATGTTAATATCAGAGGTTCATTAAATATTTTATTATAGTAAGTTCGTGTAAGTTTATCTATCGTTTGGAACTAGCAACGGGAAAGAACAACCTGTACTTAATAAGCAAGAGAATTTTAATTAAAATTCTTAAAATATAATACTAAATACATAATACGAACACGATTTGTCTGTTTACAAAATATTTACTTTGAACTGAATCATCTGAATATATGTACTTACTACTTACGTAGGTATATAATATATTACTCATGAGTGTTTGTTATCTAACAGGCAAATAACTGAGGCCATACAATAAGAAGGTAACTAAATAATGAAACTATTACTCGAGTTAGCTACTATTAAGTATTCTGTGCTATTACTGAAAAGAATAACAAATGAACAATATTATTATATGTACCTATAGCTCTACTTATATCATATACCTGATATAATTCTTACGTATATACGAATGGTTAACTTTCTGATAACAAATTAAATAAGTCCATTACCTCCGAGTTATATTCTTCACGTAGAATTGTTCAATATAACGCCCACTCCTAAATACACCTTGCTATGATATAATTTTTATAAGAATGCTTTGTGTACATAGAGCGAATGGTTTTGATACTTGATACTATAATTTATTAAATTCACAAGCTTGTCGGATAAACTAAAGATTGATTAAGGTAATACTCATTATTTAAATGGGTTTAAGTTTCTTTCGTGTCCAACAAGTGTTAATTAATTAAAACTTTATTTTGTAAACCAGTAATGATAACCTCCGTCGGACAATATTTACGATAATGTAGGCAAAATTAATTTAACTTTATCTGGTTTATGAATTTTATATACCAAGTAAATATAATATATTTTTGTTTTCAGTGATGCCGGTTAAATTTCAGTATCCTCTCCAATTCTTTTCTATGTATAATCATCTCTACCTATAATCATATAATTTATAAAATACTTATCATTTTAACAACGAGCTTGTTAGACAACTTATGGTTTTCAGATTCTGTGGAATTTTAATGAATGTCATTTATCTGCTCTGTTTCTTCTCCCAGAAGACTATGCAATATACACAATTACACAGACATCTGTAAATATTGACAAAAATGAGTTAAAATATCATATGAGTCATATGCATAATAATAGATAGAAATAATAGACTCATAAGTAGAAATAAATAGCATCAAAGTATCAAGACGCTTACCACCAAGCACTGGTAGATACGTGTGCCGCGTACAAAGCCGTAGCACACCCCTACTGAGTGTATTGTTATCTTATTTGTCAGGGACATTTACGACGCTGCGGCAACCATAGCTTACCCTTCGAGGCGATTAGAGATGTGCGGACTCGATTTGCGGATATGAGCTTTGGACATGTAGGTTTTTGGTTAGGATTTGAGGGAATAAGAAGAATAGGAATAGCGGATTGTTTTATTTATAATGTAGGGAAACAAACGAACCTGGCTGCCTGCCTGGTGGTAGGTCACATGCGTCACCCATAGACGACCATAAGAGAGGTTATGGTACTTGCTTACGAATAGGATAAGGGAGAAATAACTTGATTCAAGTATTTTTTTAATTATTATTGGCTAAATAAATGCAGGGCACATCTGCGAATTATAATTGTGTGTTTTTTTTTTTTTTTTTTTTTTTTTTTTTTTTTTTTTTTTTTTTTTTTGCATTATTTATTTATTTATTTTTTATTTAACATAATATTAATTCTTATGATCTAATTTACATTGATGCAATCATAAACTCATTCAAGTTTTTCTGTGCACCATAAGCCCACAAACCGCTACATATGTTTGAATATCTACTTATTGTTAGTTCTTAATCCTAATAAAAATTATCTAAGTACCCTCTACTTAGAAAATTTTTAGTGACGAGCGACATCGGTAATCTTGCTGGCCGTGTAAACATACAGTATGATCCTTCCGTGAATCTACAATTTTGTATTATTTGTATATATTTAGATAAAATTAGTAATAAGTTCTTATTATTTTATGAATGAACAGTTTAATTATATTTTAGAGTTATTCAAGAGTTATTAGAAGGTTTTTTTTTATGATAGTTTATTTATATTCACTAAAAAGTATTGCTTTAGTTTGAATTTTAGATTTTTGTGAGTAATTGAATCTCTTAAAGATATAGGTAATTTGTTGATGAGACAGGGTACGATATAATTTAACGTTCTCTTCCCGTGAAGGTTTGTAAAAGATGGTAGTCTTAGCGTAGCGTTTGTGACGCTACGAGTTATTATATTATTATGAGGCGTTTTTTAGGGTTCCGTAGCCAAAATGGCAAAAACGGAACCCTTATAGTTTCGTCATGTCCGTCTGTCCGTCTGTCCGTCTGTCCGTCTGTCACAGCCGATTTACTCGGAAACTATAAGTACTACAGTGATGAAATTTGATGGGAATATGTGTTGTATGAACCGCTACAAAAATATGACACTAAATAGTAAAAAAAAGAATTGGGGGTGGGGCCCCCCATACATGTAACTGAGGGATGAAATTTTTTTTTTCGATGTACATACCCGTGTGGGGTATCAATGGAAAGGTCTTTTAAAATGATATAAAGTTTTCTAAAAAACATTTTTCTTAAAGTGAACGGTTTTTGAGATATCAGCTCTCAAAGTCGTAAAAAGTATGTCCCCCCCCCTCTATTTTTATAACTACGGGGTATAAAATTCTAAAAAAAATAGAGGTGATGCATGCTAATTAACTCTTTCAACGATTTTTGGTTTGATCAAAGTATCTCTTATAGTTTTTGAGATAGGTTGATTTAACTGTAATTTATTATATTTGCTGCTACGGAACCCTTTGTGCGCGAGCCCGACTCGCACTTGGCCGGTTTTTTATTTAATTTTGTTTATGTCAATATTAAAGAATTCCTCTTTTAAAAGTGTTAGATTAATTTTTTCATGTATCGGTATGATTTTACACAGTTCAAATAATTTACGATAGTCATTTTTATATTTAGCCTTGATGTTATATGGTACGATCGTTTTAAGTAATCTTAATTGGAGTGTATAAATTTTGTCAAGATTGGTCTTACAAGTCCGTCCGTAGCTAGACAATCCATAGGCGATTATTGATTCGGCTAGTGATTTGTAAAGCAATAATAAAGTTTTGTAGGGAATTTTGTGTTTAATTATCGAAAATTTAGCCAGGATACACCTCAATTTATCACACACTCCGTTAATATGTTCTTGCCAGTTCAGTCTGCTATCAATAGTAACACCCAAGTATGTTTGATAATCTACAATGTCTATAGCGTTGCAGTTACAATGTGGTGAGTTATTAAAATTCTGATTTCCGTGCAAGCATTGGTGTTCGTGAGCTATTAGTCTGGGTATATGAGAGCTTCTGTTCTGACTAGAGCTTATGTACATTAATTTTGTCTTATTCTCGTTAACAGCTAGACCTGCGTCATGTGACCATCGTAACAATGAGTTAAAATCCTCTTGTAACTTCTCGAGTGCTTCGCTTACGTTGTTACCAGCAGCAACGAGACAGGTGTCGTCGGCAAATTGATAAGTCTCACTGTGTTTAATGACATTTGTAAGGCTATTTACGTACGTGAGATAGTGCAATGGCCCGATGACCGAGCCCTGCGCAGTGCCCTCCGTAGCAATAACAATGTCACTATTCGCATTACAGACTCTAACAGTGTATCTTCTATCGTTGAGGTAGTCCGAACACCAGTCCAATAGGTTGCCTCTAATACCGCTGTCATGCAGGCACTCTAGTAGTCTATCGTGACAAAGCGTATCAAACGCCTTACTATAGTCTATAAACACTACTAGTACATGTTTTTTGTTATTTAAATGTGAATGGACGCTGTCGGTAAACGCTGACAGAAGTTGTGTTGTGTTCTTGTTTGGCCTAAATCCATATTGATGATTGGTTAAAATTTTATTATTTTCATAGAATTCATATATATGTTTGGCAATATATTTTTCAATAATCTTATCAATAGTAGGCAATATTGTGATCGGTCTATAGTTGGTATAATCTGTTTTTGATCCCTTTTTATAAATCGGTCGGACAATGCCGGTTTTAAGCACTGATGGGTAGCTACAGGATTTTATACATAAATTAATTAAATTTGTGATGACTGTTTGAATTCTTGTACATATTTTTTTTAAGTCACAGGCTCTAATACCATCTATCCCTGGGGCTTTATTATTGTCTAAGCTCATGATTATATTTTTGACTGCATCAGGCTTCGCGGGTTTTAGTCGCATAGTGACCTGGGCCGAAGTTTTGTATTGTGATTTATTAAGTAATGGCATTGAGCAGTTAGGGGTAATATTTTTTGTGCTATTTTTAAAAAATTGTGCAAAGTTGTTTGCAATCTGTTTGTATGACACGTTAGTTTTTTGAAATGCATTATTAATTGTATCATCAATCGACCTCTTAATTCTACCAGTGATTCGATTTAGTATTTGCCATAATTGTCTAGTATTATTCCCGTTTGCAACTATTTCTGATTTGTAATAATTATTTTTAGTTCTATTAATTAATTTATTAGCGTAATTTCTCGATTTGTTATAATTTTGCTTTAATATTAGGTTATTGGGATCTTTTATCCATTTTATAAATAATGTATCTCTATTCTTGCAAGCATTCGTAATTTTCTTGTTTATCCAATTATTATTGCGATGTGTTGATCGGTTTTTTATTTTAATTGTATATTCAGATTTTTTATAACACTCCCGAAATTTAGAATTAATAAAGTTATATAATGTTTCTGGACAGTTAGTATCATACGATTCCTCCCATTGAATTTGCTCGAGATAGTTAAGAAGTTTTGTATTATTAATACAAATCTTTTCTTTGGGAACATCCTGTGTTCGTGTACCAATGCAAGCGAGTATCACCGCGCGATGATCGGCCAGTGTAGTACCGAGTGCCGCCGTGAATAGGTCTTGTGAGCGGGATCGTGCAAATATATGATCTATACAAGATTTACTTAGTTTGCCATTATTTAATTCTAGTCTAGTGTGTACAGTGATCCCGCATACAAGGCCCATTTCATATAACATGTTGTTGTATTTATGCTTTACAGGATTTTCACTCTTAAGGTCTATATTAGTATCGCCTAGTAGATATAATTCAGTGGTGTTAGTGAATTTTTTAAGTGTACATTTCAATTCATCAATAAATAAAATTTTACTTAAGTTAGGCGGGCGGTATACCGCGCATATGTTGGCAGTGTAGTTAGTGTTTGTGGTTATAGAACAAAAGATGCTTTCAAAGTATTTTGTTTTTGCGTTTATAATATTACATTTAAGATTGTTATTGACATATAGTATTATACCACCGCCTTTTCTATAGTTACGAAGAGCTTTGTACATTCGGTAACCGCTTATTTCATATAATACACTATTATTTTCTGATACATTAGCCTCTGTTAGAATTACAATATCAATGCATTTGTTTGATTTACTTAAAATTTGTTCAAGTGCGGTGAAGTTTTTTATAATCGATCGTATATTAATATGTATACATAATAAGTTGAGGTGACTGTGAGGAATACAATTTAAAAAGTTATTGACATTACTACAATCATTGATTTCGATTATATCATTACAAAAATTAGCCATTTTTATAGACAAAGTTAATAATATAAGTGCAGAGACATGAAATTTCTTAATTAATTATTCCTTGTTGTTAGTCAATGCATGTATGTCTTTAATGGACCGTAAAGTAATAATTTTATCATTGTCTCCTTTGCGTGCTTTGATTAGTCCCCTTTTAAACCACAAATACTTGTAGTTGAGATTATTTTTCAGCTCCTGTTTGGCATTCCAGAACAATTGCTTATGATGCTTTGTCATGGCTTCGCGTACATAGACAACGTTGTTGTTAGTTTTTTCGTTCGGAATTAATGCTGCAACTATTAACTTTGTACTTCTAGCTGCTGTAATCCATTTTTCCTTCACTTCTTCGTCAATCAGTTCAATTAGTATATTTGCTGTTTGCTCCTTCCGCCCCTGTAGTCTCCGTGCACTTTTGATGTCTTGTTTAGGCTGGTTAAGTTTATTTGCGATATTTTCAGTAATTAATTGAATGTCTTCCTTTGTTTGGTTTGGTATATTTGATATTTCGATGTATTTTCCTAGCTTCTCCTGTTCCGCCTCCTGTATTCTTTGTTCCAGGGCGCCGACACGTGTTTCAAGGTTGTTATTTTTATTTATAAGTTCTGTGTTCTTCCTCTCGAGAGCTTTAATTGTTTTTTTGAAGCCCTCGATGCATTCCATAGCCTCATCGAGTTTTGCGCTATGAAATTGCAAGGATTCGTGTAGCTGCGCCATTTCGCTTTTGATCGCTCTTTCTACGTCTTTTGAGATGTTACTTAGTAATTTTTTTGCATCGATTTGAACCGGTGCATCACTTTCGTCATCGTCCTCTTCAGGCGTAATAATTGATGTACGTCTTGGGAGTTCTTGCTGGCATTCGTGACACGTCCACTCCAGATTGGGGGCCGCTTTTAGGGCATTAATCTGTTTATTTGTTAGCCCCGCGCACTTTGGATTTAGATGCACTATCCGTTCACACTTGCAGCATTCTAGTCCCGGAGAAGATTTTGATAGGTTCCTTTTGCAGGAGTCACACTTAGACATTTTTTATTTTTTATTATAACTGGGGGTAGATGTACTAGGCGTGCGTTATTAACGGTAGCCGGTTGCAGACTGAACTGTTAGAAATGATTATGAAAACGATTAGAGAAAGAAGTAGAATAGAAGTGACTAGCTGTTGCCGCGACATTATTATTTTAAACTTCATCACTTTAAATTATCTAGGTACTCTAGTTACATATTTCATATGTCTTTTCACTTTTTTAAACAAAATTATTTTGATATTTCGTGTTTGCTTCACTATATACCATTCCAATAGAGCCTTTTGTAGGTTACGAATAAAGCTCTAGTTATTGAAATGTATTTTTTTCATTTTATAATTCATAACGAACCAAGAGAAGTTGAAGCTAATACATATACATATAACGCAATGTAATAGAAAAGACATAATAAAATCATGCGTAACACATATCTATTGCTATAGGAAAACATATGAAAGTTTCATACGAATTTTGCCGTGATTTGGACCTACGTGACCAGAAATGTAATGTATTCCGTAAACAAAATTAGGCTAATCCAAATATATTATGGAAATGGAATATTTATAAATAATACATGTTTGTCGTATTTACTTAAGTGTAGAGAAAGTTATAACTTCCAGCTTTTTAGTGCTTATCGGGTATCGAGCCCAGGAGAATTAATATTATATTGATTACTTACATTAATGTATTTTTTTACTCTATCAACATTTTTATGTACCGATTACGTTAGAGCTATAAAAATATAAAGAATCACTGCAGCGATTTTCAAAACTACACGAATTATTTCCGCTGATCGTCCATTTTCGGCTTAATTTTCTCGGGCTAAGAAAAAGTCATAGCTCATTAAGAAAAGCTTTTATATTCATAGAAATACAGATTGCATTGATTCACATTTAAAAATTTTACTCCAAATAGACTATTAAATGAAAATAAAACAATGTTAAAAACTATACTCAACTGCATTTTTATAGTATCGATCAGTCGCCCAGAACCATAAAACAGAGCAAAATAATTAAATATAGTGGACGGCATTAATAGCTGTATTAAAATTTCGACTATTACTCAATCACTCAAACTGAAACTCAAACTCAATGGTCATTGATATACCTATAATTTAAATGTTAATTGCAGTCTGTTTTTTTTGGTCTACAGGACAAAAGAACGATGATATTAAAACTTGTGACTAGGCGATTGAAACTTGTTTTTCTTCTACATGGTTCTTATAGTTCACACACATCAATTGTAAACCATAATAGTCATAACATAAGAAAAAATTGTAAGTGCAAATCGTAGTTTCTGTATGAGTAAGATTTTTTTAAATGAAATAGTGTTAAGTTCAATTGTTAAATTTCTCAAACTAAAAGCTTATTTTTACTATTCTTAACACGTTCGCTGCGAAACAGGGCTTGAAACACCCTGTCCGTGTCTCGTCGTTATAGCGGTAGGAAAAAACTTAAACTTCTCTGTCGTGCGGGAGGCATAACTTCCATCTGGTTCAGTGTAGGAAAGTGATATCTATATATCTGAGATGTGCTATTGATTCCTAGTTCAATGGTATACCGACCTTAATACCGGGTTTCTTAGACCTCGTGCCGCACTGAACAAATAAAAATTCTAACACAGTGCGGAACGAGGTTGCGAACACCTCGTACCACCGCGCACCTCGTACCGCACCCTAAGCTAGCTTCACGCGGTTAGTGTTGTGCAACGCATTCGAGACTATTTGTGGAACAACTTATTGAAGCTTTTACAAAGAAAGGACTTGAATGTGGATACAGGTACCTAATTTTCAAACTACTCGTTATAATAAATATCGTTAATAGAAACGTGAATGTGACATGTTGAGTAACTTTCTTCAAATATGTTGATAATCATGATTACTATTAGTGTGTTTGTTCATTGAATCAACTAGCGGCAAATCCAAAACACCCGGCAATCGGTGTATGGCTCATCAAAATTTAACTCTTGCCCAAGTCAACAAGCCAACAAACAAGGCACATCATCTCTTAAAGGGATCAAAGAAGAGGAGATGTGTAGGATGTTACGAAAAACTCCGCTTCTTCTTAACAAGTCGTGAGGCCGACAAAAAAAGTAAAGGAAATTCTCACAGAATGCACTGGTTGCAAACAATATTCTGGTTTGGCCTGTTTTAATAAAAAAACATCCATAAGTTTGATAAATAAATACAATTAAATAAAATCGATATTTCTTTTCCCATCACTAAATTATATGAAAAACTGCTATTGTTCAGTGTGGTATGGGGTACATCAGACCCCACATTTTATTTTACCCATAGAATCTAAACTAACTAATCTAACCACGGGCGACGGTAGATTTAGGTTAATGAACTCATTGTTAATAATAATCACGACAAAAGCCGCACACTTTGTCTTATTTGGCGCCAAAAAAAAGATTTTGGTCTCCTACGGGCGGTGGGGTTTAATATGCCTCGTGCCGCCACAATCTCTGGTATAGGACAAGGTTTAAAACGACCCGTAACGCATTAATGGAAAGTACAGATATATCTGTGCCGCAGCGAACGTGTTAAGCTAGAGAGCTCAAATTGTTAAAGTTATATTAAAAACTTTATTTTTATTAATCTAGAGCGCTTGAAATGAACGGAACGACTTACACCATACTTGATCAACGCGACAGATGAGGCAAATGTAATTAGGTACACTGTAATTCGGCGCGTGCATTAAATTTATCGTCATGACGTAACTCGATTTCAGTTAATCAATTACTTTTCGCGGTTTCAATGTTAATTGTGCTTTTGAAAGTTGGAAGTTAATTTAAAATATTTCAATTTTCAACATTATTTAGTATTCTTTATTATTTTTTTATGAAGAATTATTTAAGTTGAAAATTAATCTACAAAAATTGTGAGGGGATTCTAAAGCCTGTAAACATAGTTCAAAACTAACACATGCTTTAGTTTCTCCAAATATATATAATATACTGTATTATTTTAAAGGATTTTTAATAAAGAATTTGTTCATTTTAATTTCATTAATATTAATTTTTAAAGGTTACTTACAATTGCACAATACATGGTCGATCGTTGAAACAGAAGCAATCGCAAAAGGTATTCAGCATTTATTGGACAGGATGTTTGGTTGGTGTTTTGCCTTTTTTTTTTTTTATAGGCACCCGTCATCACAGGGTGTTCGCGCCACCTCTGGATTATAGTCCAGAAACATTTTTTGCTTTTTATTTATTTTTTTTGGATGGATAATATTAAAATACAATAAAAAAAATACTAAAATATAAAATGACTAAAATATTATACAATAATTGCTAAAAATGCTGTAAAATTAAAATTATTATAAAAATTCGGTAAAAACACGGCACAAAAACATTCAACTTAATCCTATATCACAGTAAAGAGCTAACTAATATCACACACTATTCCTTTGGTTGACTACGACTACAATATTTCTACAATATTGTAGGAACGCATCCCTACACTTGTCCCCCAGTTTGGTGTTTTGCCTTGTAAATTATCACATAAGGTTAATTTACTAAACTATCCTCTTATCAACCGACTTTTTGAAGTGAAACTTCTTTATTGGGGTTGGAAAAAAATTTAGTGTAATATTTTTTCGTTACGCGTGACGTTTTTCCGTTACGCGCCATCTTTTTCTTATCCCTACCACGCATGATTCGACGTATTTCTGTAAAGTTGCATATAGTAGATAAATTATTTTTTGAAAAATAAGGTCATAAAGAAGTTTCACTTCTTACGTGTGTACACTAGTAGGTACACGCACACATTTTTTAATTGTTTATAATAACAATAACAACAAAAATAATTGAAGCCAATATAAAACTCTCAACCTCGCCACAAACATGGCTCCCAAACACAAAATTCGCAAAGGCACACCCTTTTTAATTCGTCAAACATAAGTCTGTTATCGTGATAAACTCCTATCCCCCGATATTAACTCAATTATAATACAATATCCCATCGTTTTGTTCACAATTGCATTGGAATTAGAGTGAAGTCCCGTGTCCCTTAATGGGCAAGGGGACGTTCATAGCGTGAGTTAATATGTATTGTTACTTATAATAAGGATATATCTTTATTGATATTATATGAAAGTCAAAAAATTAAATTAAGTAAAATAATATGCTTGAATACTTTGTGTACCTATTTCTTAACTATCTGTGCATTGCGGTTCCAGCCGTATTTTTCATTGATTCTTCACTCTTATTTCGTCGTTGTTTCATTGTAGTGCGATGTTATAAACTAAAACTAAGTGATTCAGCAGTGTGAAGATTTCTAATTTGATACAATTGAGAGTAAAGTAGGTAAGTAATATATTAATCTTTCATAATAATCAATGTTTAATAAGCCTTCGTTTTAACAAGCGTTCTGTATTTCGTTAAACTGACTTCTATGAAAATAATCTATTTTAAGTTGACACCCCATCGTCTAGTTATTTCATGATTTACAATAGACATGAGGGTTCAAGCTTAAATGGTGGTTTGAAATATTTATTTGCTTGGGATTGAGTTAGTATCGATCTTAATTATTTTGATAGGAATCTTCGTAATAAAGTTTTGTGGCTTTAATTCGATTATTGGAAATGTTAATGGCGCTCTGAGGTATATCTTTGTTTACTTAAATATATTAATACTTGGAAATTAAATATGTTTGGGATTTAATTAATAAGTAAGTATATTACGAGAATTAATTGTTTGTGACTACGTTTGCTGTAAAAAATATTATTATAAGCGTGAAACAAAGGCATGAGAATTATATAAAAAATTATTGAAAAATAGTAGGTTGTATTCTTTACAAAAAAATGTACTTCATATTACTTATAATATTCACATTTTATACTTTTATGCTATGTGGAATGATTATTACAGTCGAAATAATTGTTTCCCTTGATCATGAGCACACTATTTTATTAAAAAATACCTATATAAGTATTTTATTGTGACTTTCTACTGTTCTAGAAACAATGGTTCAAAAATATTTGTTTTACATCTGTCCATGACCGTACAATAAAACAATCTGTCACACAAACAAACAAAACAATTTAACAGCTACTTGTAAGCGGTGATCCTCGTATGAAAGTGGGATTAGGGCTGTCAGACTTTAATTTTTAATGTTTAAAATTTAAATATAAAAACAAAATAAATAATAATATTCATACCCTTATTAAGAAATTCTTATTGATAATGATAGTTTTAGGGTGATATTAGTTATTTTTACTCTTAAATTATAATAGAACAATGTTATTATAATGACAAAAGCAATGCTATAGCTAGCTCAATATATTTTCAAAGATATATATACATAGTTGAAAAATAATTTTGCAAAACATAAATTACCTACTTTATACAAAAGATGCATTAGATATTTCAAAATTAATTAAATTCTTATAAAATAAATAGTGACAACCCTAACATCAAAGCATTACACAATACACCGCTCCTTTTATGTTAGGGGTGTGATAAAGTTATATTATAATCTACCCCAGTCCCCAGTAGTAACCAGATGTAATCGTTCGATGCATTAATATAATAGGATAAATTAAATATTAATCTATTTACTTTGCCATTTGTCATAATCGCTTTATAGTATCTTCATAGTATAATTATACTATGGTATCTTGCAGGTTCGATATTAAAGACATAATAATAAATAAACATTTTATGTTGCTCGTTTAATGGCGTGAGTCCATTACCCAATTAAGTAATGAATTTATTGTAATTAATGAGAATAAAACATTTACTGCAAGACCTTGATGTGTGTTGTTTATTGTTTGTTGTCTAGGGAAAGGAATAAAAAACAAAAAAAATAATTCAATGCAATACAATGCACGAAATACTATAGGTAGGTACCTACTATTTGCAGTTATGAGTAGACATTTTACATTTTACATTTAACATTTTACATTTACTCATTTTCATGTAAAGCTTTTTAAAATGTTAACGGTCGCGGTAGCGCAATAAAATGACCTTCAATATATGCATTTCCTTTAAAAATAACTTTAAAAATAAAACAAATGCGAATCGAACCTTTTGGACAAACATCGTTTCACGCGACCTAATCAGAACTGTCAAAACTATTCATAACTCAAGTAATACCGCATACATCACTATAACACAATTAAAAACGCTATGTCCACATGTCTAGAACATTCCAATTTTCCACCTCATCAATTGCTAGTGAAATTAACCGGCCGTGAGAATTCAATGGTATCAAACAATCCGCTGGGGCCAAACGAACACCCCATCTAATTTTAATATCTCTTTTAAACAAGATGTTTTCCATTGAGCTAACGTCAAGTGCGAAATTCACTGTTGCACCAGCGTAGCAGATTATGGGAATCACGCCTTGGTTCACGTTCTAGAAAGTTCTATGTATCATCAACTGTTTCATTGTAGATTAAACCTTATACTGTAGGTGCTAAATCTGCAATTGCTTTACCAGTGTCGCGCGTATAACCAATTACCAGATCAGCATCAAAAGATGCGAAGTCTCATCTGCAAGCTTATCCTCTTCAAACCGTATTTCAAAGAAGTTAAAGTCAAATTTAGCTTGGGTTAAAGAATCAATATCGAGAGTCAGTTAACACCGGTGATCTCTTGGGAGTCAAACCCCAAAGCTTTGTGGGGTGGATGGAAAGTTTATGAAGGCGCACTTGTTAGTTTGGGGAATTACAAAAACTGTTATTGTATCATATGAGGGAGGTTTTATGAGTTAATAAAAAGTGGAAATTGGCGTCCGTGAGATTTGCTTGGTTAATGTCTGTGTTATGAATGTGAATGTAATGGGGAAATGCATTTTTGTGCTTATAAATATGGGAAAAATTTAAATCTATCGTATTTTTGGGCATGTTACGTTAATATGCACTTAATTCAGTAGTACCTATCTAATAATGATTATTTAAATTATTCATCTACCTCTTAGATATATGTATATCAAAATTCGTCTTACAGCTTTTGTTTTTAACTTGAATAAATATAATTAATTCCTATATGCTTTTATTCCAGACGTTACGTTGTTACGATTCGATCAATTAGAAGTAGATTCTTCTTATATTATCTACAATTGTATTACAACAACATGATTACAGATCCTACATTGATAAGAGCACTTATAATAACATAAAATTATAACTACAATATAAATTACAAAGAAATACAATAACCATGGGCGTGGGAGTGCATCAGATAGTTTCGTGTGACGATTTACAAACATTTATAATTTGCCTCCTGAGAATTACCTCGAGGGGATTACTGACCATTTAGCATGACCTCCCGCTCCACTCACTCTCTGTTAGAACAGTCTAGAGTACAAAGGGTATGGCATTTTAAAGGACAGGGGCCTTGTAATGTTGGTTACTGCAATTCGCACGGATATTTGATGATATTTTAGATACAAGGATTATCGAAAGATTATGTAGGGTCAAGTGGGAAATATGCATTTTGATATGGCTGAGATATTTGACAGATATGAGATACGCTATCGTCTGAATCTATAGTTTATTAAATTTATTTCTCGTTAAGTTATCATAAAATTTGAAATGAAGAGGCAATTTTATTTTCAGTAGGTATAACAGGTACCTAAAACAAGTGATATTTTCTAATAGTTTATAGTATGTATCTAGAGATACTACAATATCGTGGTAAATGGAAACATTTAAAACGGGACTAGACCAATATTTTTAATCATTTAATTTTCTTGTAACTTTTGACTGTTTTGAATAAAGAACCTTAGTTGTTTTCACCTATTTCTGATAGCTTTAAGACAACGACCTCAGATACCAAACGCACAATAATTATGTATACCCTGTGCTTACAGACAACAGATGAACCACAAGTGAACGATCAACTGTTGACAGCGTCTGAATATTTGAACGAAGACGATTTCGGGTCAGCGTCTAACTGTCATCCGTCAATGTCAATTTTAACTTTAAATTCACTCTTTATTTTGTTCATAGGGGGAAACATAAAAGCGTTATCGAGTTGGGGCGATGAAAATAATAGGGATGAAGAGAGAATTTTTAACATTGAAAAGTACTATGTTTAAATATTAAAGCGTTTCGATCTGGACTTAGGTTTGGACTGCATTATTATTTACCTACACGTTGGGGTTTACTTACTTTCGTCGACTAACGTCCTTTATATTATTTAGCCTTACACAATTTTTCGCTTCAGTGTTTGTAACAGAATTATTAAAGTTACAATTTGCTATATGCTGTATCCATCTATATAACAATAATTGATATTAAGGAACTTTGAAGACATTTAACGAGATAGAGAATCGAAGGAGAATCGTATTATAATAGGTAGGTTTCCTTCAATCTGTATAAGCGTGTTACCTGGCTAGATACTGCAAAGACTAGAATATAATAATAAATAAAACCTCTTTCATTAAAAAAAAACTATCAACCCAGACTTTTAGCATTACTCGAAAATTAAAAAAAATCGAATCTCGTTCCACAAATTTAAAAAAAGAACTACAGTATAAGTAAACATCGCGTGACACAATCGAACGTTAATCAGCGTCACAGTATAGCAATCAGTGATTGGTGTGCCGTGACGAATAAATCGTTCGATCGAACGAGTTGACAATTCGGTATATTCTGTCAAATGTGCCGTAATTGCTTCTTGGATTGGGCCGTTTAACCGACTTGGAAGAAGTAGAATGTTTGTAATATGAGTAAATTATGTTATAGGTAGAAATAGAATATGCATTGTACATTGTACTTCTAATGAGAAGAATGATGTATGAGTGTGAGTAGTTAAACCAAAATTTAACTTTTTCATTTTAAGGACCTTTTGCACAAATTATTAAATAGTTACTATTTTATATCTACAGACCATTTTGTAGTATTTAGATAGTAATAATGCTTTCATTAATAGTTTTGTTCACATCTGAATATGGATGTTTCTCTACTATTTTAGCGTCCATCATAATTTCGTATACATCTCATCTTCTACATCAAAGTTATTTACTTATCATTTTAGTCCCATTTACATATCAAGTAGTAACGACGTATGGTACCTATTATGATTCTTAGTTTAATTATCGAAAGAACTCTATGTAGAGCACTATTTTCTACATTTTTTACCTTTATCAAGACCAAGATGTATTAAGGGAAGGGACTGGCTCTCTTAACACACTCTTAACATGCCTAGCAAGAGAACCAGAGCCTCATATTCAATTTTGTATAATCTAAAGGTGAAATAAAGATTTATTTTATTATTATTATTTATTATTCATATTTTTCCAAGTCAGTAAACTCCAAAATCAACCTTGTATAAACCTCCTAAACACGCTACAACAATTATCTGCCGTCAAGTCTCGGGTTCGAATTCTGTACGCTTGCAGTTCATTTGGGAGCTAATTTGACGTCCCACACGCGATCATTAAAACTTTTTAAAGATAACTTGTCCTAACAAACGGAACACGTGTCCTTTTAAAGTCAGTTTTAATATTTTTGTTTTTGTTCTAAAGTTTAATAAAGTGGAATATTTAAAATCAGTAGTAGAATCCATTGAAATGCTTATAATAGCAATACAATCAAGTAAGTTGCAGGAATTGCAAAAGGAACTATGTATGTAGGAACTATGTACCTAGCTAATGTAGCTAATGGCCAATTTCATTGAACTTAGTAGGTATCTTGTATTTAAGGTAAACTTCCCAAAGGAATTTATTGTATTATTATTTTATACGACAAAGATTTCAGTAAATTATACTTTTTTTTTCAATCAAATGAACACCAGTCAAATCGTTACAGTTATTTTGAATTATGCGGATACTATTTTCAATTTTAGTAAATAGCATTTCCCTGTTTCTCGAATGACGAATAATCAATTATTATATTAATAAGGTATAACACAGCTTCTGGGAGCTCAGGTAATACTTGAGGTATATTAAACACGTTAAATATAATTTGCAGCGGTGCGGAAAGCAATTAGCAAGTAAGTGAGACTGATTAGCGCCGCATCAAATATAATCCGGGACGCGAAGTAATTTGAGTTTGTCTAGAATGTACGAAGTTTGGATGTGGTACAGTAATACCCCGAATAACGCTATCTCCTTTTACGGGACTTCGGAGTTACGCGATTGTACTCGCTGACCACTGAGTTTCATCCAAATAGGAAATACACGAGCTATTTTAACCTATTAAGACATGAAAAAAAACGTTGATGGATTCGGATTCACAAGCGCATGAAAAGCTTTACAATATGCGTTAACTACTAGAATCAGCTAATAATGAAAAATGTACGTTTCTCTAGTCGATAATAGCTTGTATTAATTAATTAAACATTGATTGACTAGAATATAGCAGTTCCTGTTATGTCAAATCGACACTGGGAAGAGAGAACACTGAACAAGCAACAACAACTTCTAAAAGCTCCCTATGACAGTTTTTCGTAATTACTAGTAAACGTATCTTCAATACAATCATTGCATAGAATTTGAAGTGTCTCCAAATATAGCAGCTCCATGACCAAAACGAGGATCGTTCCATCCCCGTCTCATTATGGAACCGCAGTCGTATTAAACACGACTTTACCGACCTCAATCGTAGCTAATATACATTTGTGTGTTAGCTGTTAACCGTGACTTTGTTCGTATGTGACGTAAGTGGGGAAAATAATTTCGATACCTAACTGTTTTAAAATTAGTTTATGAACTTTTTCGTAAATCTCGTATGGTACAAGTTATTTTTAAATTGAAAGGTGGTAATATTATCTTATTTGATGTAGAACTCATTATCATCACACAATATTACCAATGATCGAGAAAGAAGACTAAGAGAAAAACACAGATACCTTTATACATAGACCTACGTAAGTAAAAGCAGTTACGTATCTTCGATCAGGAAATGTACCAAATATATATTTTTTGGCTTATATTTCATAACACTACAATATAAGAATTTTAGAACCTTCTTAGAACATAATATAAGGAAAAGGTATAGGGAAAGATATAGTTTCAGATTTCCCAAACATGCAGGAAAGTACAACGGAT
This sequence comes from Colias eurytheme, assembly GCA_907164685.1. Taxonomy (NCBI): domain Eukaryota; kingdom Metazoa; phylum Arthropoda; class Insecta; order Lepidoptera; family Pieridae; genus Colias; species Colias eurytheme. The sequence continues at coordinate 23,704 of CAJQZN010035980.1, read as the reverse complement.
GTAGAAGTTCTTCAAACATTTTTGACCCACCATTAAACGTATCCAGAACAAAAAATGACGGCCATTAATAACAGGACAGAAGTCACGTTCGTTTATAATCGAAGCCGATCCTTACACCGCAAGCATATTAAAATTATATTACCATTTTACAAAGATATTACGAAATTGTCGTTAAATCGAGCATTTTGGACGGAAACCATTCCCCAAATCGATTTCGTTTATTCCAAGACAATTGTTTGTCATTTTATTTTTTAACGTAATTTGAGGTTTGGAAGCAATTTAGGACGTTTATCTTTAGTTATTGAAGGATGTCTGATCGTTGGTGTAGTTTTATTATCTTTGTTATTTTAATAGCTTTTATGATATTATACTAGACTAGCTTTTACCCACGGTTTCCTTGTCATGCTATACATATATGCTGCCATACATAGTTAGGTAAGTAGGTATTTTACATGGATAGCGTGACAATGTAGCACACGTTTAGCGATAGCAACACATTTTCATGCATGCCTGAATAAAAATTGCTAAAATTTTACTCCAGCGAGGCCATATTATGATCACAATAACCTGCCATGGTTAATTATGGTAGGTATGATACGAATTTGCAAGTCAGTTCAATAAGGAACTACTATCAGATTTGAAAAATTCTTTCGGTTTCTCATGATATGCCTTCCTCGGTAAAAGGGTATCTAACCCTTTTATCGAAGAAGGCATATCATTCCGCTAAGACCATCAGGAGCGGAGCAATACGGGTAAAACCGCGGGGCACAGCTAGTCGTATATAAAAAGGTTATAAGTTATGAATTATTATGATCATAAGCGATTTAGCAACCTACTATAAAAATGTCATGATGAAATAAACTTTACTTACTCTAGTAAAGTGTGAGCAAACAGACATTTAAACATAGTTTATTTTCTTTAATTTCTAACGAATTTCATTATATATTTAACTACCTACTTATTATGCCTTTGATGTTATATTTTGTAGCATTCAATTTCTTTTATAAATTAGACTTTTTTAAAGAAGAGAAATGTTGATCACGAGGCGGGATTCGAACCCACGTCTTGTGCCTAAATAAAAGGCCTAGAAAACATTTCTCATTTATTATGCTTTTCAACAAACATGTGTCGAATAAGTTATCACACGTTGTTTGAAGGAGGTAAAAAATAAAACAATATATTAGGAATTTTGAGTTTATTTACTGAATGTCGGGTAAAGTCAGTAATACTGAAGTACATACAGATTTCATATCTCCATTATTTGTGACCTAGGGTTATGTGAAATCTTATACTAATAAGTAATTGATCTATTAGGCAATACATTATGCTATATTTACAAATAATTAAGCTATAGCTATTGTACATAGATTAAAAATATAGCGACAAAGGAATCAATAATCTTTTAATATTACACAGTAAAGTAGGTCATAGAAAAAAAAAGTTGCCATAAATTATAGTTTTTTAAACATATTTGAAGTTTGTTTATCTGATAACATTTGATTCAAATGAAATGTCAGTTTGACAGTTTGCCACAATTTCAGGTTGTTGCATGATTGGCTTCAAGGAATGTAAATATCAAGAAGCTTATATCTAATACACTGGAGATTTCAGTATGAACATGTTACATGTTGTAACAACTTGGCAAGTTAGGTGTGAAAGGGATAAAAAAACATACAGGTGTCATTCAAGGTCATATTTTCTTGTTACAAGTTAATGTTCATACTGAAATCTCCAGTGTATTAGATATAAGCTTCTTGGTAAATATTCAAATAATGAAAATGGTAAGGGGCAGTGTCATCACTTGCTGATAAAATCCTTGATAAATTTTGACACTTTATAAAGTTAATTTTTATTTTATCTGATAGATAAGCTACATAGAACATACCAGGAAGGTTCGAAACCTTAATATTTCAGAACTTTTACATTTTGCATAGTGCATGTCTAAAACTGTGTCTAAAACCTAGATTCTGCATATTTTCTTGAAGAGATACATTTTTCATTTAAAAGCGTCATTAAACAGTAAACATCCAATAAATACATTATCTCCTTTATTTACATTATTTTATTTCATATCCTAATTAGCACATTAATTACTCAGGTTTTACAATATTTTTTTCCATTTATATTTATTTTAATAATACTGTCTGTATTTATATTTACATTAATAAAATTACGAAATGTTAAATTGTTACTAAGACTATACAGCCATTTCTATTACACATTTTTATATGAGCTTAACATTAACTACCTATTTAAGTACTTAACTACATATTTATTTACAAACTATTTTTACAAAAGAATTCAAAGTATTTATATCATAATATTGTGATGTTTTAAAAATTATCAAGCTTTCTTTTTATTTGCATAAATCAGTTTTGATATTTAAAGAAAAAAATCCAATTTTAAAGTGAGGACTAGTGATTACTAAAAATGTGATATTTTGTAACATGCTTTACATAATATTATTTACTCTCTACATAAAATCTTATTATACTATCTTATTTTACTATTTACAATTAGGATTTCTACCGTTTTTACAAAATGCTTTAAAATATGCTGCATATAAAACCTCAAAGTTACAATTTTATTTATTACTGGCTGTGCATAAAAAAAGTAAATTTGAATTTGGAATTTCAACAAATAGGCGATGCAACGGGTGGCGGGTGGGCTGTCGGCGCTTGATTCGAAGCGTTCATAAAAGACGCATGATTCCCAGCCCATGGCTGCAAGTTCTGTAAAGCGCTTAGCGCTGTATTAGACGCGGGCGCTTGAGCGTTTTGCGGATTTTGATAATGAAGCGCTGAAAGCGGTGCGCCCGGTGGTGGTTCAGGCATGTAGCCTTTACTCAGCGCTTCAGCTTGCAGTGACAGCATCAAGCGGTTGGCCGCTTGACGTTCCGCTTCCCGCTCTTCAGCTGTTTGACGTCTGAAACAAATGAAAAATAAATTAATTTTTAAACGAAATTGATTATTTTGGTTTTTATTGTGTCAAAAGTTTATCGGATATGTTCAAAGATGGATAACCTCAATATTTTTGGAAAGCTTTTAGTCCTCATACATATTCATAATAGTTTTTCCATACAATTGTAAGGTATCGTTAGAATCATATAGAAAATGTACAGTTAAAACGTATACTATTTGCTTTCATTCAATACTGGAGTTAACATGACTAAATCATTAATTCAAGATACCTACATTATCCAACTAATATTCAAATACATTTGGCAATTACAAGTATTTTCGTTATAAGCAAGTAAATAATCCAAGCTATTAAACACAGGTGTGAAACAGAACGACTATAATATCATTAAATATTGATATTGATGTTTGCTAAATAGTCAACATGCATTAGTCAACTGACCGGCCATAGTTAACACTTATCTGAATATAGTAAAATTATGACGAGTAAGTACTTAATGTTAAAATTTAATGTATTATCAAATAAGAGCAGTTGTTAGTGTATTTAAAGATTAAATTATTAACAAGATGTTTCTTGCTGAAATGATAAAAAATCTTTTTCTGGCTTCAGCAGATGCGTTGTCAACTTTAAAAGCTCAATAATATAATCATTACTTAACTACATAGTATAAAACAAAGTCGTTTCCCTGACTATCTTTCGCTATGAATGCCATGATCTTTAAAGTTAGGTAGGTACGCATTGATTTGGATGCGGTATTTTTAATACACAATAGTTCAGAGAAAGGCTTTACTAATTTGATATAATTTGTTAAGTTTTCGACAAAGCGAGTGCTATAAATAAGCTGTATCAGTAGTATGTTCAATCTTCACGTTAGAAAGAAACAGAAAAATAAATAAAATTCCCTAAAAAATAACGTAGGTACGGTAAAAATTACTACATAGGTAGTAGGTATAAAACAGTCACTATGTTTGCTTAAATCTTTAAAACTACGCAACAGATTTTGATGCGATATTTTAAATAGATAGAGTCATTCGACTAGAGGAAGGTTATTGTACCGATATAATTTATTAAGTTTTTGACAAAGCGGGCGAAACCACGGGCGGAAAACTAGTTAAAAATAAATCCTGTACATCAACAAATCAAAGTAGTTAAAATTCAAACAGACTCGGTTGTAAACCGTACACTAACAGCCTTAAATAATACATGAGGTGAAGTTTATTCAATTAGAATCAAGTCAATTAGTTAATCATTAGATCGCTAATTTCCATCCAGGCTGTCTAGCCGCGAACTGTCAATCTATAATCGACTAGCTTTTCACCCGCGGCTTCGCCCGCGTTTTCAAAGAAAAACCCGCATAGTTTCCGTTACCGAGAGATTTTCGAGATAAAACCTATCCTATATGTTTATCCAAGTTACCCTATGTGTGCAAGTATATGTGTGCTTGATTTCATTGTAATCGGTTCAGGAATATTTGCGTGAAAGAGTAACAAACATACATACATACACATTACACCTCTACATCCATGCGCACAAACTTTCGCATTTATAATATTAGTAGGATAGGATAGGATTAGTATGATTCCAGTTTATATCTCTGTTATCTGTATTTAAATTTTAAGAATACATGATTTTTATTATATCAATTTCGAATACGGTTGGAATTAATTGTAATTTAATTTAACTGCTTATTTATTTAAGATCGTCGATTAAAAACATGTTTAGAACATAATTAACTTCTTAGATTTTATTTCACGTGTTTTCCTTGAGTTTATTACTATTTTGATTAAATTTTATTTTTAAGTGAGATTTTGAAAATTCTTATCTATTGATGAACTATACGTATAAGAATAAATATTCACTATCTGTAAATTGATATGAAGCGATTTAATACTGAATAATTAAAATAATCTCAAAAACATATCCATTTTGGTCCTTATCAAAGAGATAACTTCTTGCATAATTTTATGAACAACTAATGGTTGTTTTTATACTAGTAAAGGTTACATCTCTATATCATTTATATTACATCCTTCTATAAAACTATTTTTTTTATAAATTTAAAATCTTGACACCGTACTAAAATATACAAGAAATACTCTCAAAATGAAGTCATTACATACAAAGCTCGTTAACTTAAAACGAAGTCAAGTATTTGCAAACTTCGAGACCCCACTTAACATAATACAAAGTGCTTGCATTATTTATAAAGGCACTGGATTTGTCGCCCGATTAGTCGAGCGACGCGTTGATTGTCGATTGAAACATGTCGACTGCATCGTTCATTTTGTGAATTATTAAATCTTACATAGAAGTTAGATGAAAAAATTAACTACATATATTATGGATGGAATATTTTATAAGTACCTACGCAAAAATATTATTTTGATATGGGTTAATATGGCTTGATGAAGAGATTGGGTAGTAATTATTTTTATTTTCATTCATAATTACTTTAATCGATAAAAACTTTCATTACAATTGGACCTCATTAGGTCTAGCCGTGTACCTATTCAGATTTCATTTATATATATGATATAAAAACGATAGATTTTATCTCTCTTATATAGATACCTACGTAGATTATTTTTAGCTGAATTAGTAGTTGAAGCGTGGACTTGAGTCTATAATACTCCACATATTGAGCAATTAAATGCCAAAATTACGTTTAAAATTATATAAAGGCGATTACTACATAAAAATATCAGTAAATTTTTTAAACACGGCATCGCATTTTACAAAATGCTTTTAATCCAGCGGATAAGTTAATGTTAGGCTTAAGCTTACACTTAACTTAGGGTGAATACGTTCACGCTAAGTACCTCATTGCTTATTAACTTAAGTAAAAGTTTATGTACAGTTTGAACCGAGGTAAAGCGAAGCCTTAAGTGGTGGACCTTTCTTTAAAATTATTCATAACTTACTGGGTGACACGAATTTGGGTATTTTAGGGAATAAACTTGGAACTTTATGTATATTTATTTTATATTAAATACATCTGAATGAATTCATCAATTTAATTAGGTAGGTATTAAAAGAATAGGTAGGTCAAGCCGCATGCAGCATAAGTATAACTAAGATATAGAATAACAAGATAACTCAGATATACAGGGTGTAATATCGCTTTAGGCTTTCGATATCAGCTTTTTGATTTTTTTGAGTTACGGAATAATCGCTTGTGCACACTTAACGATTACACCCTGTATAGTGTAAAATATGATAATCATGACAAGATAGAGCGTAAAAATACAGAACCTTTTCCACATACGTTATTTAAATAAAGAAATAATCACAACAACGTTATGAAAGATCCAAAGATACGTGTACAAATATTCAATAAGCCAATCAAGTAGTTTGCATAAAGTCATCTATGAGAGATTGTATTCAGTTTTAGATTAAACTGCATACAACAAAGAATTACCGCCTTCAACATAGTAACAGAAGTCTTATATTTTTTATCTATCCGACTTTGAGATAACATTATATTGAAAAATCATAGTCAAGAAGGCCTCATTTATCTTACACAAGCGGCTGTATTAGTAATGTTCTTTGCATTTACGTATATTCTTGTATCGGTCTAATTAAGATAGCCGACTACTGCTCTAATATTCATTTGCATGCGAATACTAAAGCAATCAATAACAAACACTATCGCTATACAAATATGGTTAAATATTCATTGGAGGCTTATAAGGCTTTTAGTATATCACATTGAGTAACCTAAAGCGACTCAATTAGAGGATTATCGCTATCAAGAAAATCATTGGATACTTCGAGCTTAATTTAAATCGATTTATTTTCGGATTGATAACAGTTTCAGTGCAATAAGTTTGTAGTGATTTCAATAATTTAAATGGCGAAATTGGATTAAATTTAAATGAGGTCTTAGGTCACTTGGTGAATGAAGATTTAAGTAATTTAACTAATCTTTTATTTTTAAAGAACCATATCGAGAGATACCTACATTTTTTTACCTAATAAAAAACACCTGTTCTTACAAATAATTTATATTAATAGGTAATATACCATTTAAATTTTAATACAGTAGAAAACAACAACATCAGATAAATGAAAACAAACATAATAATGATTATTTCGTAAACTTTCATCGCAAGTTAATTAAAACTGACAAGGGAATGAATTTCGAGTTAATATCTCTAATTCAGAGTTGATCATGATACATTGTTGTCCCTTATTATCCCTTTCTGCGTATTTACTAACTTTAAGGTAAGTGTCAAATTGAGGAAATTATTTATCGACGTTTTAAAGATATATATCTTATCTAAATATAATAATAGTTTAAAGAATGTATTTATTAACCAATAAAGCTCAAAATAAATTGAACATCTAACTCGTATCTATAATATACTTATTGTATCCTTTTCATATTATGCACTTATTGTAGTCAAAAAGATTATTTTTAGTGGTTTTTCTTCCAAAATTTTATCGACCTCACATCTTACTAAAGGAGATTTTTTTTTACAGAAAAAGGGTATTTTTAATTTACACAGGTATACCTATACACATACACATATACACCACACACTTAACAAGCAGTCAGATATATAGATACATATAAAACCACGCACACATCCAAATTCTTGTTTTCAGTATAATTTCAATATACCCCCAAACATTGACAACTATACAGGGTGTAATCGTTAAGTGTGCACAAGCGATTATTCCGTAACTATTGCAGATATCAAAAAACTTTAAACTGATATCGAAAGTACTTAACCTAATGAGTAAAATGGCCATAATAAATTTTTAAAAATAAAACGAGAAATAACCAAAAATGTTACATTAAACGCTCCCATACAATTTATTTCCCATACATTTTGTATTCATAGTAGATTTTCGAAGTGACTTCCTTATTGTGCAATACAATGAGGAGGTCTATTTACAGTTTCTAAATGAACTTCCCTCCAAATTTGCGAAGTAATTAAAGCAGAAAACCAAAAAAACAAAAAAAAAAGCTAAAATTTTTCATATTAAATGTATAGGTTGATCCAAAAGTAATGATAATTGGGTATTTCCTGTGCACATAAAAATATAAAATAAATGTTTTATGCTTGCTCATGTAATCACTAAGTTATCACAAAAAAATTATATCTACAGGCCACGTTTCCAAGTATTAACATTAATTTTAATGTGAACAGTGCGAGCCAGAATGTTTCCCGACGAAAAGAAGAAACAACGATTCGACATTTAGAGGGTGAATTTCTAAATTTTTAATGAGATCAGGATAATTTTTTGTCACGATTTGTGACCATGGGCGTTACCTGGGTTCACCATGTTTATGCTGAAACCAAGAAACAATCAATGGCCTGGATGCGAGCTTCCAAAGTGACGGTGAAGATTTTCAAAGTGAAAATTAGTGGGATAGATTAAAGCCGTAGTTCTTTGGGACGCTGAAGAAATGTGGAATATTTTAAGAAGGTAGCCACTACTACACAGGTCTCTTACTACACAGACCAAATTAAAAGATTGCGGGTAGGTTAGTAAGAAAAAGAGACATGGCAAACTTCGGTCTTGAATGTTGGTTCACCAAGACAACGCACCAGATCACAAAGCGTCAGTTGCGATGGCTGCCAATCAAAAGTCGGCATTGAAAATGCTTGAACACCCACCCTGTTTGTAAGATCTAGCTCCTAGTTAATTCTATCTTTTACCTCGGCACAAGAAACACCGTCGATACAAGAAATTTTAAGACGACAGCGAAGTGATGGCCGATTTTGAGGGGTTTTTGTAGATGAAGTCAAAGTTTTTTTTTTTTTCTAAGTTAAGGAAAAAAAATATCGAAGTATATTATCTAGTTAGAAGACTATCTAGAGAAATACATAATTATTTTAACTGTAATGACCTTGTTTAATATTGATTATCATTACTTTTGGATCAACCCATGTACATGGGATATTCATATCTCATACTAAATGTATGGGAGGGTTTAAAGTTAATTTTTTAGATATTTCTCGTATTATTTTTAAAAATTTATTATGGCCATTTTACTCATTAGGTTAAGTACTTTCGATATCAGTTTAAAGTTTTTTGATATCTGTAATAGTTACGGAATAATCGCCTGTGCACACTTAACGATTACACCCTGTATATACTTGCCAGGCGGCACCGTCTGTTAATGAATCATTGAACAAAGCGCTAAGTCTATTACACAGAACAGTAAAATGTTCTGTGGTCTATTATCGCGGAGAACTTTATTATAACGGTAAATGAACGAACTAGTGATGTGAACGAACGAACGAACGCTTTGATATCGATAATTTTAATTCTTGTTTTTTTTTCGGGTTTATGAAAACGAGTTGATTAGTTACCACGCAAGACAATCATAAATCAAAAGTATGACTTACATCTGACATATAAAGTCACTTAAATTATGTGTGTAACTAAAAGTTCGGTCTATGTAACAGACGATGTGGAGATTAATTAAGTTCATAATGCATACTCGTATCAGAACACAGGGAGTGAATATGGATTAAGTTAACTTAACAATATCTTATTGCACGACTCATGATGCGAAGCATCAGAGAGTGCTTTACGATCGAAAAATTTTTTTCGCCTCATTTTTCATAATTATTATAAATACCAACATAAACTTTAGGTAATAAACTCGTTGATAGCCACTGAACTTTACTACCAGCGGCTATGGAATTTGTCACACAGATATGTTTATCACTAAATATATTTTCACTCGAGCATATCTTAAATAAATTAAATTATCGATAAGATACGCACCGCACTAACTATAGGGTGAACCACTTTAAGCCGCCGGCTTTATAATTAGATAACGTGAAGCACAATGAAACTTTCCTTAAATAAGCCAAACGTGGCGGCTGGCAATTAGCAATTTCGGCTTGATTATTTTATAAGCCGTTTAAATTAATGTTAAGGTGATATTAATAAGGGGAAACGTTTGGTAATGAAAATTTTATTTTTGAGATTAATTTCGCGAGTTTCTTAGATTGAATTGAAGTAAATTATAAACTTATAAAGTTGTAAATAGTAAATTTTAATACAACCTTGGGTTCCATAACATGATATCTAATTCAAGACTAGATTAAGAGATATATAATATCTACATTCAAGTGATATAATATTTATTTTAAAATATATTAACTATTTAAAGATGCAATATAAAATGGACAGCAATCAAAACAATACAATAAATTCAAGAAACATTTTAAAAGTTCCGAGATGAATCTCATAAAATCTTTATAAATAATGGATGAAGAGTGAATGTCTAATGAACATCCTGCCTCAAGCATTCTCCAGACGAAGTGAAGTTTTTAAAATCTTTGAAATTGTTAAGAGATTTGACATTTTGTACTAGTAAATGCTTTAAAGATTAATAAACGTATCCCACTATACTAGACCCAGTGTAAACTAGGCGTGCACTATGGAAATTAAACAAATTACAATATAACAAGACAACAATACAAAATTATAAAAGTCACCAGACATAATATATCATAGGATCACAAGGCAGTTGATAAATTGCTAATCTCTAAAAGAAGAAAAACTATGTGAAATGAGAGTAAATGAACACGCAGAATTGTCTTGTTAAGCCACCGTTTCCCTGACGTCTTGTATCAATCGGGATACGGATTTGTTTCGTAATTCTGAAGGAGACAACCTACAAGCAAGCAATTATACTAAAGACATTCAATCGCATTTAAGAAAAACAAGCGTATCTACCCAATCACCCTTACATTACTTTAATTCCAATGTACTTAAGGATAAGAGCTACAATACTTTGAACGAGCACAAAGATAAGGAATTAGCAATTCAAGAAACAGTAACGAAAATGTTCCTTTTTGTAAGGAGCGTAAGCGCTGTTTTTATAGAACAAACGTGTCCCCCTAATTCGGGGAGTTTTAATATTCACTTATACAATGGAAAGGAATTACGGGAGGAAATGAAACAGGATTAGTAAATAAATAAGGACTCTCCTCCCATTGGGTTACAGTGTGTTAGATGTGGTACGATTTCGATTCGTTTTGTTGGAATTACACCTCGATATTGACTTGAATTGGCTACAAGAATGTGTGAATAGTTTGCAGGATTTTGCCTTTCCCTTAACCAGAAATAAAAGCTTAAATATTCTGTATTGATCGTACGGTGTTTGAGGTAATTTTTTTATTTTGAACCATTTTATCCTACTCTTTTCGTCAGAATGGAATAAATAAGCCCGTTGAAATTATTATAAACGCTGTTTTAAATCTACATAAAATTTTGGTAACTGATGCACTATAAATTGATTTTCAAATTCACTATTACATATCCAATACTATATTAACAACGATTTCAGCTTAACGCATTTTTCTGTCTACACTCGCTCAAGGTAGATCAGTCTGCAGCACTATCATGAAATCTACTGCAGCTTTTCAATTAAAATTTTTGTAAGAATACATATTAGAAATGATAAAGAATTATGCATCATACGGCATTATAAACCAGAAATACAATATTTCACAAATGAAGCCATTTTCTCAGCACACAAACGAGCGTAAAATAAACCTTAAGAGGTATAGTAAAAGTCACAAAAATAGGCAATAAACTTGCTGCGAATACATGTAAAAAGGCGAACGTTCGTCTTTTCCACTGCGGTTAATAATTGATGAGTCAAACTGCCGAGTTGTGTTCCTCATACAATATTTATCTCCCTAGCTACCCTGTGTTACCGCCTGCTTGATGCTGCATCTATACCATATGTATAAACACTTAATAGCTTAGCTTTGTTACAGCGATTACACTTTTTGTTGGGGGACGCAAATATGTCGGGCGATTCCATCTCAATTATCATATTAAAGCAACACTCCAATATAGATAAAAGGCAAAACAGTTTTGTCATTCGAAAGCAAGTTTTCTACAAAGATTAGGAGTTCAGTATCGACTCTTTTATAGGTACTTGCCAAAATATTACTATTGATTTTTAAAAAAGTTTTGGTTATAATACATATAATGTAATCGATTGATCTTTACAAGGATCCGTTTCTCTAAACAATATTGTTAGTTATTAAGCAAATGTAACAATAAGCGATTATAACACGTGATATTCGATAAGGTAATATAAAATGTCGCCAAGATAAAATACATATAAATAGCCCTCATTAGAATCAATTCCCATTCATATTTAAAAGGAAAGATGTAAATTAAAATGTGTTAATGTAATTGAATATTGATGAATTTTAATATGAAGCTACATAATACATTTTTCCTCAATCTATATTCAAATGGTTTGGTATAGTATTTATAACATCTGGTGCTTTTAGAGAATCCTATAAATGTATTGGAAACTTATTTTATTACCATTGTTTTGAAGAAATACAATTTATATTGAATGTACTATTTATCGCCTTTACTTGAGAGAAAATCTCATAGTGTTTATATATTATACAGGCTAAGTAGTAAGTTTTAGTCAACGTCTACGTAATGCTCTTTATCCACATTGCTAATTTTAATTTAAAACATTAGTATCGGTGTTAGAGATTTTTCAGAATATTTTTGATAGACGAAATCAGCACTCAAAATGTTATGTTAAGTTAAATTAATTTTATCACTAGAAAATATGTACCGTTGTTCATCATTGTATGTTAATTTATCGTACATACAAACATCCTTTATAATAAATTATTATCGATACCGGGTTACGCGCCCAACCTCTTTTATCGATATATCATAGCGACTTGTCACGTCCTTATCTTAAGGCAGGCTTAAAAGCATTGTATCTGAGACCTCTATTTATTAAGGTTTATAGACTTATAGTATAATCGATGTTAGTAGATATTATGTGTCTAGATAATTTGTATTATCTATATTGTGCTTATATTATAGTCTATTTATTTATTGTATGTTTAACTGCATTCAAGGATTAATATATAAAAATGCACTTATCAATACCAGTATTTAAATACGAATAAATTATTATATATATAATATTTATTATAGGATCCTATGTGCTGCGTTTTTTTTATTATTATTTGGACCGCTGCAGCTGAACGGATTTAGATTATTTTTAACAGATAGATAGAAACCTAATAATGGATTTTTGTAACAAAAAACATCGACACTAGTTTGGAATATTGTATCAAGAATTTGAGGGCGAATAGTTTATTTTATTCAGCTTAATTTTTTTTAAACAATTAAAGCTTTTTAAAAGATAAGTCTCGATTTAAAGCAGGTCTCGACTGTTTTTTCATAAAACACTATGATAGGCTTTGCTACCAACTGGACTTTAAGGACTACTTTAAAGATTTTAAGGACTGTCAATAATAAATATGTAATTATTTCTAAAGTTATTGAGGGTACTTTTATAAGTTCTCGTGCTTTACCAGCTTTAGTGTATGTTATCTCCTTACATATTATGCATAAAACCACAGACTAATAATAATATACTACGTATAAAACTTTGTTCTAATAGAACTAAAACGTTACAATGCTACGGCTCATTTATCACAGATTATAAATGCCATTTCATTTGTGTCTAATCTGTATTCGATGACATTTCAATAATAAATAGTCCATAAGGATATAGCGCAATCAAATTAAAAGTTTTTTTCTGGTTTCTGGTTTCTTATCAGTTTGATGGAATACCGTCAGATATTTATTCGCGACTTAAAGTTCAATGTTTTAAAATCGTTATTATATTAATGTATTGTTCGTGGAGATTGAATTAATTTGGTGACTTTATCTATGCATGAGTCACGGTGCTTAGCATTCCGGTATAACTGCCAATATTTTATGTGAAAGTTTTTAATGTTGTCTGATGCATATTAGAGGTGTAATTTTATGCTTTTTATTAGGTAAAGATTTTGTTTTTTTAGTCTTTAAGTGTATAGATAAATAATTACATTTGATGACAAGCAGCTAGCTTGGATTATTTCAGCTAGAATTCTCTACAAAGTAATTTGAAAAGTACTGTTCAGACCATTAGGTATTATTTTAATTACATAACAATGGTTGTGGAAAACGTATGAGTTCTTCTTTTCTTCCTATTTTTATGCTCACATTGCTGACATTGACAAAAGGTTTTGGAGTGGATAATTACAACTTTAAGGACGCTGTCACAAATCTGCGTTACTCAAATTTAGGTATCTAACGACGTAACTTTGTTCGCGGCAATATCACGCTCACGTAAACATAGCGCATTCCATTTTATAGACCATCTTCATACTTGATATTATTTTTAATTTTTGATATTATGTATTTTTATTGAAATTGATTCCAGAAGATTACTAGGAACTTTAAAAATTCATTTTGTTACTTTTATTAGTAGGTACGATCCTAATAAGTATGTTAGTATATTCAAACAACTTAAAAAAGTGTGACTATTTTACATCATTATTTCATTGAATAATAATCTATGAATTGTATACAATATCAAAGCTTTTTAAGAAATGTAGAATTATTATCATACATATTATGATGTTACCGGCACTGTATTAAATCCGGCATTGTATACAATTCTTAGTAAATGTATGTTATTCCGAAAAATAGTCGGAATGAAATAAATTATAGGTATTCGTCACATAACACATTACCTAGGATACTCTTAAATCTGAACTTTTCCTACGTAGCAAACACATTTGCAAGTGTGGGTAGTTTTTGGGGTAGCTATTAACCAATATGAGGTCAAAACTAAAATCCAAGATGGCGCCGACGAAAATTTTACATTTTCGTGATGGGTGTCATTTTCATGGTTTTTGGGGTAGCTATTAAC